>CM073121.1:1733713-1786213 GCA_037039145.1 Fundulus diaphanus | reverse complement strand
TTACCCCGTACAAATCTCCCACCTTACCAGCACCAAAGCAACCCCAGACCATCACATTACCTCCACCATGCATAACAGATGGCGTCAGGCATTCTTCCAGCATCTTTTCATTTGTTCTGCGTCTCACAAGCATTCTTCTTTGTGATCCAAACACCTCGAACTTGGATTCATCCGTCCACGACACTTTTTTCCAGTCTTCCTCTGTCCAATGTCTGTGTTCTTTTGCCCATCTTAATCTTTTTTTTTATTGGCCAGTCTCAGATATGGCTTTTTCTTTGCCACTCTGCCGTGAAGCCCAGAATCCCGCAGCCGCCTCTTCACTGTAGATGTTGACACTGGTGTTTTGCGGATACTATTTAATGAAGATGCCAGTTGGGGACCTGTGAGGCGTCTGTTTCTCAAACTAGAGACTCTAATGTACTTATCTTCTTGCTCAGTTGTGCAACGCGGCCTCCCACTGCTTTTTCTACTCTGGTTAGAGCCTGTTTGTGCTGTCCTCTGAAGGGAGTAGTACACACCGTTGTAGGAAATCTTCAATTTCTTAGCAATTTCTCGCATGGAATAGCCTTCATTTCTAAGAACAAGAATAGACTATCGAGTTTCAGATGAAAGTTCTCTTTTTCTAGCCATTTTGAGCGTTTAATTGACCCCACAAATGTGATGCTTCAGAAACTCAATCTGCTCAAAGGAAGGTCAGTTTTGTAGCTTCTGTAACGAGCTAAACTGTTTTCAGATGTGTGAACATGATTGCACAAGGGTTTTCTGATCATCAATTAGCCTTCTGAGCCAATGAGCAAACACGTTGTACCATTAGAACACTGGAGTGATAGTTGCTGGAAATGGGCCTCTATACACCTATGTAGATATTGCACCAAAAACCAGACATTTGCAGCTAGAATAGTCATTTACCACATTAGCAATGTATAGAGTGTATTTCTTTAAAGTTAAGACTAGTTTAAAGTTATCTTCATTGAAAAGTACAGTGCTTTTCCTTAAAAAATAAGGACATTTCAATGTGACCCCAAACTTTTGAACGGTAGTGTATATTTTCACCTACGCAACATCAATCGCCTCAACCACTCTCTCACCACCTCACGCTCACTGTTGTGAAGCACACTTATTTTATGCAACTTTGATCTTATTTTTTCTAAAGTCACTTGTATATTTCATGAGTTGTGGGGTTGCGGTTTTTTTTGGGCTCGTTTCTGAAAGTGAAGTCGATTGTTTGGGGTCTAAACTAAGTGACGCTGAAATATCCCTCCGCCTCATAACGCGCTGCAGCTCCTCCTCACAGCAGCAGAGAGTAAACTCAGAAGGAGCCGCTCTGCCTGTATTTTCTGCAGTTTACGGTTGCAATAACTGATGATAACTGCTGAAAGTAGATTAGGCGGTGCAAATCACCATTTTGAGCAGAGATTGGTACTAAAGATGAGTTTTATACTCATCTTTTAACATTGCAGAATCCAACCCATAAACCATACTTTAATGCTTATTTGTTGTCTTTTTATGTCTAATACTAAATGTAAAATTAGTATTACTTTAAATTTAAATGCTTAATACCATGTCCATCTTTGTTTAAGAGGTTAAAAAATATATTTCGGCATGAAAACGGGTATTTATTTACAAGGGGACAGATAGGGCATCAGGACTTGCTCTACAGCTGATACCGCACCATTACGTCACAAACTGGGAGGAGGCAGTACTGTTCTTCACCAAAATGGCGGCCCCCATAAAAGGACCTTCAAATGAAAATTACTCTTAATTAAAAAAGCTTATCATTTATTGAACAGTATGTAATAATTTTATATTTAAAGTACTTTCAGCAGTTTTAATTCTGATTTTGACCGGACTTCTCCTTTAAGCCTCGTCACTTCTCACCTAGACTCCTGTATTTCTCTCCTCCCTGGGGTCATTCACAAATTCCTACTTAAACTCCAGCTTGTCCAGAATTCAGCTGCCCACATCATCGCAATGACCCCCTCCATCCATCACATCACCCTTGTTTTACAACAGCTCCACTGGCCCTCAATTCAATTTCGAAATCAGTTTAAAATCCTCCTCTAAGCATTTAAGTCCATTCGCAGCCTCGCCCCTCCATAGCTGTCTAATCGCCTCCATGCTGCTACGGCCTCCCACACTCTCCGATACTCCTCCTCTATCCACCTGACTGTCCCACCACCATGGGGAGCAGAGCATTCTGCCGCTCTGCATCTCACCTTTGGAACCGTCTTCCTCCAGAACTCAGAAACACTACTTCACTCCCACACTTCAAATCCATACTCAAAACCTACCTATTCAAAAAACTGCATTTTCCCTATGATTTCATTTACAATGTGTAATCTTAACCAGATTTTTTATTTTTCAAATTTTTATTTCGTTATTTCTTATTTTTTATTTTTCCTTCATGACTTTTTTCACTTACAGGTACTGTGGTCTGGCTCCACTGAAAAAGGTAAACACCAACAAGGCCACAGGTCCAGACATGGTGTCAGCCCGGACGCTTAAATCGTGTGCGGACCAATGTCTGTTCGGACCAATATCTTTCTGGGCACCTTCAACCTCTCCCTGCAGCTATCATGGTTCCTGCCTGTCTGAAATCCTCCTTTATTGAGCCTGTCCCCAAGAAACCAATTATTACCTGCCTCAATGACTATCGTCCCATTGCTCTGACCTGTCATCATGAAGTGTTTCGAGAAGATCCTGCTAAAGTACATCAAGAACGCCATCCCTGCTGGCCTGGACAACCTGCAGTTTGCCTACAGGGAGAATCGCTCCACAGAGGACACTGTCCCGTTAGCACTGCACTCAGCTCCGACTCATCTGCAGCAGCCCAACACCTATGTTAAGCTGCTCTTCATGGACTTCAACACCATGCTACCAGAAATGTTGGCTCTGACAATATGAGATTATCCACACCTCTCTGCTCCTGAATCAGCGACTTCCTCACCAACAGACCCCAGGTGGCGAGGATAAAGAATCGCACATCTGCTCCACTGATCCTCAATACAGGAACAGCACAGCATTGCATCCTTAGCCCAGCCCTCTTCACCCTTTTCACCCAGGACTGTTCTGCTGTCCATCCCACAAACATAGTGGTGAAATTTGCAAACGACACCACTGTAGTGGGTCTCATCTCAAATAATGATGAGTCCCACTACAAGGATGAGCTCAGCAATCTCACACAGTGGTGCTTCAGGAACAACCTGATCCTGAACAACAACAAGACCAAGGAGGTAATAATAGACTACAGGAGGTCCAGGAGGACTGAACACTCTCTGCTCCTCTCTACATACAGGGGGAGGTAGTGCAGCACGTGGACAGCATTAGGTTCCTGGGCATTCACATTTCCTACGATCTCTCATGGACTACGAACACCTCCCACCTGGTGACGAAGGCCCAACAACGACTCTTCTTGCTCAGGAAACTGAAAAGGACTGGGCTTTCCACTAAAGTGCTAAAGAACTTCTATAGAGCTACCATAGAGAGCTTGTTATGTCTCAGCATAAATGTATGGAAAGGGAGCTGCACAGTCCAGGAGAGGATGGACCAAGCACCGGTGTTGAAAAGAAGCACAGGGGATTGTGGGATGCCATCTGCGAGATCTAGACTCAATTTATGCAGAACGAGTCCAAAAAAGGGCCAGACGCATCTCCACTGATCCCAAACCAGCCAGGCAATGCATTGTCTGCCCCTCTCCCATCAGGTAAATGCTTCAGAAGCCTCAAAACCAAATCAAATAAACTTAGAAACAGCTTCTTTCCAAGAGCTGTTAGGACAATTGCCCTCTGATGTGAGGGAGACTGCAGTCCAACGCTTTGAAATCACCCCCACTGTTACTACCCCGTCAAACGTTACAATCAACTTTAATGTTACTACCTACTTGCACACTGTCATCTCTGAATATTCAATTCAATTTTATTTCTATAGCACCAATTCATGATACACGTCGTCTCAAGGCACTTTCCAAATTCAATCAGATTATACAGATTGGATCAGATTATACAGATTGGTCAAAAAGGACAAAGTAGATTGCATCAAGTCTTGACAAGCAGCATGCACTCCTCCTGAAAGAGCGTAGAGCCACAGGGTCAGTTGTCTGCATAGTTCATGGCTTTGCAGCAATCCCTCATACTGAGCAAGCATGAAGTGACGGAGAGGAAAACTCCCCTTTAAAAGGGAAGGAGAAACCTCCAGCAGAATCAGGCTCAGTGTGAACGGTCATCTACCTCGACCGACTGGGGGTTAGTGAAGACAGAGCAGAGACACAACAAGAGAGACAAACAGGCACAGAAGCACACATTGATCCAGTAACCTGTTCTACGTTATATGGTAATAGCGGGTGATCTATCTTCCGTGGATGATGTCACAGCTAACAGAACGCCAGACCAGGTGTGCCTACTATGAAGAAGAAAAAAAAGAAAACAAAAAAGGTAAAAGATGAAATAACAATCAAGCAATGCAAACTGGAGAACATTAGGAGAACTCAGCAGAGTGAGAAAAATAGACCCTGATGTCCTCCAGCAGCCTAAACCTATAGCAGCATTGTCAGGGTTCTCTGTGTTTCCGTGCTCTAACTCTGCTCCACAGGTGGTTCTAGTTGACTGGGGGGCGTGGCCCACACCTGCGGCTTGTTAGGAGCGGCTTCCACTGGCTTTTTAAGGAGTGCTCAGACAGATGGAAGACGCCAGAGTGTTAAACCAGTCGTGGTATGCCGTGGCCTCTGACCTGTATCCTGGACTCCGTATTTTGTGAGTCGTTTTGAATCCCGTTTTTGGACTAATGTTTTTGTCTCCTGTTCTCAGTTTTGGTGTTTGGATTTACTCACCTGCTTGGACGTCGTGTTCGAAGAACCAGATTCACAGAATCCCTGCCGCTCAGATTTTGCTCTGGCATCTCCACTCATACTCACTTGGTGTTACCAAGCCGGGCTTGAGACCCCCTTCCCTGGATTCTTCTGGTTCACCTGCAAACTCTCTGGTTACTCCATCTGTTCCTCTCGTCTGCTGTGGTGCACTCCGGATCCCTCGCCAGCTTACCATCTGTCAGCCCTCCAGTCACTACCACCTACGAGCTACGGTCACAGAGTTCTCTCGTCATTATTCTACCCGGATAGGTCAACCCTGCTAAATGGTAAGCGGCACAGCTTCTGGTACTTTCCCCTGGTTCGTTCAGGCGTAACAGTATTCCTCCTCCTTTCCGCAGTCGCTCCAGTACTGACGTTCAAACCTCGCCCGAGCCACACGCTGTGTCTCTTCCCACAGCCTGAACCTTTAAATAAACATCTTAAAACTGTGCTTGTCTTCCGTCTGTATCTGCATGTGGGCGAAACACTTAAAAAACATGACAAGCATAACTATAGAGATAGCTCGGGGTAACCTAAGCCACTGTAACTACAACCCCTGGCAAAAATTATGGAATCACCGGCCTCGGAGGATGGTCATTCAGTTGTTTAATTTTGTAGAAAAAAAGCAGATCACAGACATGACACAAAACTAAAGTCATTTCAAATGGCCACTGTCTGGCTTTAAGAAACACTAAAAGAAATCAAGAAAAAAAACGTGATGGTCAGTAACGGTTATTTTTTTAGACCAAGCAGAGGGAAAAAATATGGAATCACTCAATTCTGAGGAAAAACTTATAGAATCATGAATAACAAAAGAACGCTCCAACCATTCACTAGTATTTTGTTGCACCACCTCTGGGTTTTATAACAGCTTGCAGTCTCTGAGGCATGGACTAATTGAGTGTCAAACAGTACTCTTCATCAACTTTCTCTGATTGCTGTTGCCAGATGAGCTTAGCAGGTTGGAGCCTTGTCATGGACCATTTTCTTCAACTTCCACCAAAGATTTTCAATTGGATTAAAATCCGGACTATTTGCAGGCCATGACATTGACCTCATTTGTCTTTGTTTTGAAGGAATGTTTTCACAGTTTTTGCTTTATGGCAAGCTGCATTATCCTCTTTAAAAATTATTTCATCATCCCCAAACATCCTTTCAATTGATGGGACAAGAAAAGTGTCCAAAATCTCAACCTAAACTTGTGCATTTATTGAAGATGTAATGACAGCCATCTCCACAGTGCCTTTACCTGACATACAGCCCCATATCATCAATGACTGTGGAAATTTGCATGTTCTCTTCAGGCAGTCATCTTTATAAGTCTCATTGGAACGGCATCAAACAAAAATTCCAGCATCATCACCTTGCCCAATGCAGATGCGAGATTCT
Source organism: Fundulus diaphanus (assembly GCA_037039145.1). Taxonomy (NCBI): domain Eukaryota; kingdom Metazoa; phylum Chordata; class Actinopteri; order Cyprinodontiformes; family Fundulidae; genus Fundulus; species Fundulus diaphanus. The sequence goes on along the minus strand of CM073121.1, from coordinate 1,779,981 downwards.
GCAGAATGATGGCTTTTGTTTAGCTTTTCTGTATGTAAATCCCATTTCTTTTAGGCGGTTTCTTACAGTTCGGTCACAGACGTTGACTCCAGTTTCCTCCCATTCATTAATTTGTTTTGTTGTGCATTTTCGGTTTTTGAGACATATTGCTTTAAGTTTTCTGTCTTGACACTGTGATGTCTTCCTTGGTCTACCATTATGTTTGCCTTTAATAACCTTCCCATGTCGTTTGTTTTCGGTCCAGATTTTAGACACAGCTAACTGTGAACAACCAACATCTTTTGCAACATTGCGTGATGATTTACCCTCTAAGAGTTTGATAATCCTCTCCTTTGTTTCAATTGACATCTCTCGTGTTGGAGCCATGATTCATGTCAGTCCACTTGGTGCAGCAGCTCTCCAAGGTGTGATCACTCCTTTTTAGATGCAGACTAACGAGCAGGTCTAATTTGATGCAGGTGTTAGTTTTGGGGATGGAAATTTACAGGGTGATTCCATTTTTTTTTTACCTCAGAATTGAGTGATTCCATATTTTTTTCTCTCTGCTTGGTCTAAAAAAGTAACCGTTACTGACTACCACATTTTTTTTCTTGATTTCATTTAGTGTTTCTTAAAGCCAGACAGTTGCCATTTGAAATAACTTTAGTTTGGTGTCATGTCTGTCATCTGTTTTTTTCTACAACATTAAACAACTGAATGAACATTCTCAGAGGCCGGGGATTCCATAATTTTTGCCAGGGGTTGTATATGCATTGTCGAAAAGGAACGTTTTAAGCCTAGTCTTAAAAGTAGATGGGGTGTCTGCCTCACAGACAAAAACTGGGAGTTGGTTCCACAGGAGAGGCCGGATAACTAAAATATCTGCCTCCCATTCTACTTTTAGAGACTGTAGGAGTTGAACCCAGAACCTCCATTTGATTGATTGTTTGCACATTTTATGGGGAGCTTTGTGCTAAGATTTTGAGACTTGGGCTGGTTTTACATTGTGTTTGTGCTGGAAAAAGATATGGCATCACAGTCTATGCTGTGTCCATTCAATTAACTCAAAAGTCAAGAATGAGTATAAACAGACACTTTGATTAACATAAGCACTGATGTCAGGCTAACCACTGACGGAAGTAAACATCCATACTAGGAGAGGTGACTACAGCAGCTCAGGAGCACAAGGATCAGAACAAAGCAGTGTTCCCTTCTGCCTTCAAGCAACCCAAGTTTCTTTCATTTGGCTGACTATTGTGGTTCTGTTCCTCGTGCCCGCTAGCTGCCGTAGCTAACCCTCCCAGAATGAACATTTACTCCACTGATGATGTTTCCTACAGAAATGGCACTGCTTCCTGGTTGCTCTTGTTTGCTCAGCTGCCACTTATTGTATTTTCAAAACAAGTCCGAATATCCATTGGTTGGGGTATGACCCAACCCCCCAGTAGTTGGCTAGCATGGTTGCTTTTCATGCTGTTTTGATTGGGTGAATTGTATGATTGACAAATCGAGACAGAAATAACAGAAAATTAGACACTGAAGTAAAAAAATAAAAGCTTCCAGATCAGGGTGGAGTAAAATTCTGATTACACTTTATTCAGTGTAAATAAGTATTGCCTGATAGGTGAGGTTTCCAGTATGAGGAAAGTCTGATTTCGAGATTGGCACCATGCAACTCCGCATGGGCAAACTCCCATGCACCCTCCAGGATCCTGCTGAGGGTGTAGAGCTGATCCAGTGTTCCACGGCCAGGACGAAAACCACACTGCTCTTCCTGAATCCAAGATTCGACTATCCGACGGACCCTCCTTTCCAGAACCCCGGAATAGACCTTACCAGGGAGGCTTAAGAGTGTGATTCCTCTGTAGTTGGAACACACCCTCCGGTCCCCCTTTTTAAATAGGGGGACCACCACCCCAATCTGCCAATCCAGGGGAACTGCCCCCGATGTCCACGCAATGCTGCAGAGCCGCGTTAACCAACTCAGCCCCACAACATCCCGAGCCTTAAGGTACTCGGGGTGAATTTCATCTACCCTCAGGGCCTTGCCACCGAGGAACTTTTTAACCACCCCAGCGACCTCAGCACCTCAGAGATGGGAGAACTTGTCCCAGAGTCCCCAGGCTCTGTGTCCTCAATGGAAGATGTGTTGGTGGGATTAAGGAGGTCTTCGAAGTATTCCGCCCACCGACGCACGACATCCCGAGTCAAGGTCAGCAGCACACCACCCCCACTATAAACAGTGTTCGTACTGCACTGCTTCCCCCTCCTGAGACGCCGGATAGCGGACCAGAATCGCTTCGAAGCCGTACGGAAGTCTTTCTCCATGGCCTCTCCGAACTCTTCCCACGCCCAAGTTTTTGCCTCAGCGACCAGCCAAGCCGCCTGCTGGTTTGACTGCCGGTACATATCAGCTGCTTCCGGAGTCCCACAGGCCAATAAAGCCCGATAGTACTCCTTCTTCAGCTTGACAGCTTCCCTCACCGCTGGTGTCCACCAGTGTGTTCGAGGGTTGCCGCCGCAACATGCACCGACAACCTTGCGGCCACAGCTCCGACCAGCCGCCTCAGCAATAGAGGTGCGGAACATGGTCTACTCAGACTCAATGTCTGCCACCTCCCTTGGGACGTGTTCAAAGCTCTCCCGGAGGTGGGAGTTAAAGCTCCGTCCCACAGGTGACTCTGCCAGACGTTCCCAGCAAACCCTCACAATACGTTTGGGCCTGCCAGGTCTGACCGGCTTCCTCCCCCACCATCGGAGCCAGCTCACCACTAGGTAGTGGTCAGTGGAGAGCTCTGCCCCTCTCTTCACCCGAGTGTCCAAGACATGCGGCCGCAGGTCAGATGAAACAACAACAAAGTCGATCATAGACCTAGGGTGTCCTGGTGCCAAGAGCACATATGGACACCCTTAACAGAACACCACTCGAGTTTAGATCAGGTGGGCCGTTCCTCCCAACCTCACTCCTCCAGGTCCCACTGTCATTGCCCACGTGAGCGTTGAAGTCCCCCAGAAAAACGAGGGAGTCCCCAGGAGGGGCACTCTCCAGTACCCCCTCCAAGGACTCAAAAGGGTGGGTAATCCAAGCTGCTGTTTGGCGCATAAGCACAAACAACAGTCAGAACCCGTCCCCCCACACGTATGCGGAGGGAGGCCACCCTCTCGGTCACCGGGGTGAACCCCAACGTACATGCACTGAGATGAGGGGCAACAAGTATGCCCACTCCAGCTCGGCGCCTCTCACCCGGGACAACTCCAGAGAGGAAGAATGCCCAGCCCCTCTCAAGGAGACTGGTTCCAGAGCCAGAGCCATGCATCGAGGTGAGTCCGACTATCTCTAGTCGGAACTTCTCAACCTCGCACACTAGCTCAGGCTCCTTCCCCACCAGAGAGGTGACATTCCACGTCCCAAGAGCCAGCTCTTGGGACGTGGAATGTCAAATAGACTTGGGAAAGTGGCATAACGTGGCATAATTATTACATCTGCTTTTATGTACCAATATAGAAAAGCTTTTTGTGGCCCACAACTTGTATTTAAATTTATGTTAAAGGATAAAAGTCAAACATATTTCCACTTTCCCTTTTAAGGCTATTTTTGAACGAGTTGTGTCATTGGATTCATTGTTTTTAGTTTTATAAGAGTGACATAAAATTTACATTTAATTTCATATCAATACCAGTTTTAGCTAAAGCTACAATAAACTGATCAGAGTAGAGCTGAGTATGTCAAACAGAGGAAAGAAATTTAATCTAAATGCCACCACCCTATTTTAAGAGACCTACATTTAAATTACCTAGCTGGATCTCAAAGCTTAAAACCCAGAAATATGCAGTTTATGGAAGAATAAAAAAATATTCAAATATTTAAATCACAGTACCATGACAACCTAATTTCAAATCAGCTTCAGACATCTAAATGTTCACCAAATTACAAACCCAGTTACAGTTTGAGAGGGTGGGACTGGGACATATTAGTCCTGCCTGAAAATTGATAATCACCAAAACACCAACAAGATTTAATTTTAATCAAGCACCTTATTAGATTCATTGTCCATAATTGGAGCAAGGTATAGATTGAGTTTGGTCCAGTTTTACAAAATCCCAACTTCACAGTTCATGCAGACCCATCAGCAGTTATTCAATGATTTTAAAAACTTTCATTATGATTAATAACACACTGAAAACAGTAGCATCTGGTAGTGGGAGGAAAGCTATCTGAAATCTGAGTCATGGAGCTAAAGCTGTTCCTACCTACACACAGAGAGAACTGGAAGAAAACATGCCATAAATCGGATCTATATTCAAGCATTTTTTTACCATCTGTAAAACCAAAAAATAAACTTGTCATTTGTTTAAGAAACGTGATTGAAAATATACTACACATGCAACATAGCCGGAATAAATTTAAATTGAAACATCAAATATCTCAAAATACACTTATCCAACAGTTTTTCACCAAATTTGGTGCCCAGAAATGGTTCACATGCAGCGGCGGGGGGGGGGGGGGGGGGGGGGGAGAGCACCTAGACCAGCAATGAGCCTGCTGTTGGATTCAGCGTCACGGCTTTAAAAGGGCACCCCAACCACCACAGGCAATTCAGATCCACAGATTTAACAAGGCTTTCTCTCATTTTGCACACACTCAAAGTTTTTTTTCTCTGGTACAATGGTCACTGCACTGATCAAACCACCTGTTTGACCTACGGTGCCTTCTTCTCACCACTCGCTGGACTGAACTGGTACTGCAATTTTTCTCACAACTTTCCTATACGTGATTGGGCTTTTTAACATAAACGTCCCCTTGCAAATGGAAACGCATCAAACTTAAAATCCCCAGGCTTTGGTTTACCGTGGGAAACCAAAGCTTGGGGTTTTAAATCCTGTGGCTATCAGTGGAAGAGGCACTATTGTTACAAAGTTTCTAATTTATCCAGAGTCAGACTGATTTGAGATCAAGTCGCTAAAAATTTTAACTATTTTTAACTAACAACACATCGTTTCACCAGACCAAGCAATGTGGTTTGTAGAGTCCATCATTCTCAGACTGCTGTATGAAAATATGCAACAGGTTCCATTGTAAAAATGTAATTCTATGATGCAACAGGTTCCTATTATAAAAATTTAATTCTATGATATTGGTGAAGATTCTCAGTGATCCAGGTCAGGACTTCTATTCAACTGGACTTCTATTCTGAAGCTGAAGACTTTTCACTTCCCATCCAGGAAGTTCTCAAATCAAAATGTCTGGAGTAGCGCGGAGCTCCAAGCTTTATAGACCTGGGGGCTGGGGGGCTAAGAGGTGTTTCCCCACTTCCAGGACATTCTAGGCCGGTGGAATCACTAAACCAGGCCAAGATAATCCGAGTGGGGAGGAGCCGAGTAGGGCGGAAGCAAATGGGGGGGCCAGGGGAACTGCACCTTAATTAGCTGGATCTGATATTGAATGAATAGCGCCAATCCAGCATTCCAATCAAGTCACTTGTTTTTTTAATTGATATACACAGCAATACAGTTACAGCAATCTAGTCACTTTCCATTCTATGTTTGCAACACTGGTTACATCATCACGCACCCACGCACAGCAGCTATGAGCAAACACTGAGCAACATGGAGCAAGAGCCAGACCAAGCCAAATCTGCTTTTTGGAAACATTACAAACTTGCCAGGTGGGTCCGACTGCAATGAGTTCGACTGCAACATGCAATACACTCCTGATCAAAATCTTAAGACCAGTCAAAAATTTGCAAGAATTAGCATTTTGCACTATTGGATCTTAAGAAGGTTCTAAGTAGAGCTTCACAATGTTAAAAGGACAAATCAGTGCAAGAGACAAGAATATTTGAGCAGGGAATTGTCTGAAAACTGCATTTACACTCAAACATGATTTTTTCAGCTGATCAAAAGTTCAAGACCATAGTCTTTAAAAGCCAAAAGCTGTGCAAACATCTGGATTCCATGTCATTTTCTGTGAAGTCTTTACACTGTCAAGACCTCCTGATGGCAAAAGCAAAAAAGCTCACTGACTTTGAACGTGGTAGGATTGTTGAGCTGCATAAGCAAGGCCTCTCACAACGTGCCATCGCTGCTGAGGTTGGACGCAGTAAGACAGTCATTTTGCATTTTTTAAATGATCCTGAGGGTTATGGAACAAAAAAGTCAAGTGGTAGACCCCAAAAAATTTCACCAGCTCTGAGCCGCAGGATCCGATTGGCTGTCCGTCAAGACACGGGACGATCCTCTACCCAAATTAAGGCCATTACTGGTGCTGACTGCAGCCCAATAACCATCAGACGGCATCTGCGAGAGAAGGGCTTCAGAAACAAAAAACATCTTCAAAGGCCACGTCTTCTTCAACGCCACAGAATTGCCCGTTTGGACTTTGCAAGGATGCACCAAACATGGGACATTGAAAGGTGGAAGAAAGTTGTCTTCTCTGATGAGAAAAAATTTAACCTTGATGGTCCTGATGGCTTCCAACGTTACTGGCATGACAGGGAGATCCCACCTGAGATGTTTTCTACACGGCACAGTGGTGGGGGCGCCATCATGATTTGGGGTGCGTTTTCCTTCAATGGAATAATGGAGCTTCAGGTTGTGCAGGGGCGTCAAATAGCAGCTGGCTATGTGGAGATGTTGCAGCGGGCATCCCTCATGACTGAGGGCCCTCGTCTGTGTGGTAATGATTGGGTTTTTCAACAGGACAATGCTGCAGTTCACAATGCCCGCCTGACAAAGGAGTTCTTCCAAGAGAATAACATCACTCTTTTGGACCATCCTGCATGTTCCCCGGATCTAAACCCAATTGAGAACATTTGGGGATGGATGGCAAGGGAAGTTTACAAAAATGGACATCAGTTCCAGACAATGGATGCCCTTCGTGAAGCCATCTTCAACACTTGGAGCAACGTTCCGACTAGCCTCCTGGAAACACTGGCATCGAGCATGCCTAAACGATTGTTTGAAGTCATCAACAAGAATGGTGGAGCTACTCATTACTGAGCCCTTTTTTTTTACATTTTGATTTCTGTTTTGGGGGGTTTTCGGGTTTTTTTGAGCTATGGTCTTAAACTTTTGATCAGCTGAAAAAATCATGTTTGAGTATAAATGCAGTTTTCAGACAATTCCCTGCTCAAATGTTCTTGTCTCTTGCACTGATTTGTCCTTTTAATATTGTGAAGCTCTACTTAGAACCTTCTTAAGATCCAATAGTGCAAAATGCAAATTCTTGCAAATTTTTGACTGGTCTTAAGATTTTGATCAGGAGTGTATCTGCAACGTGAAAAGTGCGAGGAGTGGTCATAAAGTCGGTAAATTCAACACCACAAACTAAAATAAGCACCTCCATATGCACCATGCTAAAGACCATGCAGATCTTTTTTTTAACAATGATTATGTCTAGCCTGATGCCTTTACTTACCTGGCAAGGTATGTGGTTCATTCATTTAACAGTAGTATCGGATTGGTATCACCCGATACACTCAGCCCAGATATCAGTATGTGAAAAAACTGCATCAATGCATCTCCAGTAGAAAGATAGGAGACGTTGTCCTCTCCTCTCGCACATCGGATCAAACATGAGGAAGAAACCCGCTGAATCCACGTAGGATTAATTTCATGGACTAAATGAACAATCCTCCACAACCCAACGCTTGGAGCTACTCTGAAACTTTGTTACTGATACTCTTCACGCTTCGTCAAGTTTCTCTGTGCAAAAGTGTAAGCTTACCTGCCTCTCTATCCAGCCCTTCAACCCTCCAGTCCAGTTGCTGCTACAAATGATGTGGCCTCCACAGATTTTCACTTGGACCGTAATAATCCTGATCTTCATGCTGCCTCTTCTCCGTCCTGGATTTGGTCTAATCCAGTACACCGCAACAGAGCTCCTCCGCATCCGCTCACTTCTGACTGAACCTCTGCCAGCATCTTTAAACCTCTACCCTGATATTGCTCTCCTACCCCGCCGGAAATACACACACCGCGGATCTCGCCGACTCTTCCATCCCAGCGACTCAAAACCTGTTAAATCCTACTGGTCCACAACTCGCCGCTCTCAACGTAAATCCAACCGGACTGTGAACCACAGCGTGCTAGCCAGCCCAGCTAGGTCGGCTAAGCCTCCAGTCAAACTCCAAAACATCACCCTCAACTTCGGTCTCCTCAATATCCGCTCGCTTACTAACAAGGGTCATCTCGTCCAAGATATCCTTGTTGACCGTGAACTGGACTTTCTTATTCTAACGGAAACTTGGCAACAGCCTAATAACTATTCACAACTAAATGACTCCACTCCACCTGGGTTTGTTTACCTTTGCCAGCCCCGCATGACGCGCCGAGGAGGTGGTCTCGCGGTACTCTACAACGAGAAATGGAAAGTGGTTCCCGTCACTGTGCCTTCCTACAGCTCATTTGAATGCCTGTCCTGTACACTCTCTGGCCCTACACCTACCATTGTTGCGGCCGTCTATCGCCCCCCCAAGCCACACAGTGACTTTTTAAATGAATTAACTGATCTTCTAACCCTCCTCTCCTCTCTCTCACCCAATGTAATATTTGTTGGGGGATTTTAATATTCACATGGACAATTTTAACCTTCCCCTCACCAGAGATTTCCTATCTTGTCTGGACAATTTTGGTTTTGATCAGTTTTCAAATTTTCCAACACACTTTAAAGGTCATACTCTTGACCTAATTTGTTGCTCTGGTCTCAACCCCTCTAACTGTTCAGCTGAGGATCTTCACATATCTGATCATTTCCTCCTTTTATTCAGCATTTCCCCTCGTCTCTTCACAGCTAAGACCCCACGGCTCCTTTCATACCGGAACATTAAGAACATTAACTTGGACACTCTCTCTTCACACATCCTAAGAACTTTAATCCTGGATCCTTCTTCCTCACCGGATGAACTGACATCTCAATACAATAACTGCTTAAATGACATTTTGAACCTCCTTGCCCCAAAAAAATCCCGGACTGTCACCTTTTCCCACTCCGCCCCCTGGTTTACCCCTGAACTCCGGACCATGAAGGCTAAGTGCCGTCAACTTGAAAGACTTAAAAAGAAAACCGGTTTAACAATTCACAGCGAAATGTATATAACTCAGATAACTCAATATAAAGAACTAATCACTAAAACTAAATCCACTTACTATTCCAACCTGATCTGCTCACATGAAGGTAATTCTTGGACTCTGTTTTTGGGGTTTAACAAAATTTTCAAATCCCCAGCTTCTCTTCCTCCCCACCTATGTTCAACTGACGCCTGCAATTCTATAATGCAGTTTTTCAATGATAAAATCAAAATAATTCACCAGTGCCTGTCTCCTATCCTGTCACCCCCTTCCCCTATAACCTGTTCACCCTGCCAGCCTCTTTGCAGCTTTCATCTACCTACCCTCTCCGATATTTCTGATTTTATCAACAAATCTAAATCTTCCACCTGCCCACTTGATCCCATTCCGTCTGCCCTGGTCAAATCCTGCCTCCATGCTCTCCTCCCCTTCATAACTGCCATCATTCACTCCTCTCTTGGTTCTGGAATTGTTCCATCTCTTTTCAAAACTGCTATTATCACTCCTATTGTGAAGAAACCTGGACTAGATCCCAACAATTACAATAATCTCAGGCCAATTTCAAATTTACCTTTTATTTCAAAAATAATGGAAAAAACAGTCGCTTCTCAACTTCATTCTCACTTAACTCACAACAACCTTTATGAACAGTTCCAGTCTGGCTTCCGTCCCAGTCATAGCACTGAAACCGCCCTCTTAAAAATAATCAATGATCTTTTAATAGCAGCTGACTCTGGTCTAATTTCCATCCTCATTCTTCTTGATCTAAGCGCAGCCTTCAACACAGTTTCACACTCTACCCTACTCCATCGACTTTATACAATTGGCATCACTCATACTCCCCTAGCCTGGTTTCAATCCTATCTTTCTGGCCGCACTCAGTTTGTTCAGATTAAGTCATATCGTTCCAACTCCTTTCCAGTTACCACCGGTGTTCCCCAAGGATCTGTTCTAGGACCCCTACTTTTTAATCATCTACATTCTCCCCCTTGGCAATATCTTTAGGAAATTTAACATCAATTTTCACTGTTATGCGGATGACACCCAGCTCCATCTTTCTTGTAAACCAAACTCTTCACTCCCACCTCCTTCATTAATCTCCTGCTTAACCGAAATAAAATCCTGGTTCACCTCCAACTTTCTTAAATTGAATAATGACAAGACAGAAATCCTCTTAGTGGGAACAAAATCTACTTTAGCCAAAGCTGACAGTTTCTCCCTTTCATTTGACAACTCCATAATCTCCCCCTCACCTCAGGTCAAGAGTCTGGGTGTCATCCTTGATAGCACCTTGTCCTTCTCCTCTCACATCAACAACCTTACCCGTTCCGCTTACTTTCACTTACGCAATATCAATCGCCTTCGCCCCTCTCTCTCCCCTAGCTCCACCTGCACTCTTGTTCATAGTCTGGTCACTTCCTGCATTGATTACTGTAATTCTCTTCTTTTCGGCCTTCCTCAAAAATCCATTCACAAGCTTCAGTCAGTACAAAACTCAGCAGCTCGCATCATTTCTAGAACCCCCTCTTTTCATCACATCACCCCAGTCCTGCAGCAGCTCCACTGGCTACCTGTCAAGTATAGAATTCAGTTCAAAATCCTCCTACTTACTTTTAAATTATTCACAATCTCTTCCCTCCATACCTTTGATTTACTTCTAATTTCTACTCCCTCCCGCATACTTAGATCTTCTTCTACCACTCACTTAGTTGTTCCTTCAGCCCGTCTTAAAACCATGGGGAGCAGAGCTTTTTCTCGTTCTGCGCCCACACTCTGGAATTCTCTCCCCCCTGACATCTGCAATACCGAGTATTTACCCTTGTTCAAATCAAAACTTAAAACCCACATGTTCAAGAATGCCTTTTCATTATGATTTTATATTACTTTCCTCTGTGTAATTTGTGTTGTTTCTTTTAATTATGACGACTGCTTTTACCATTTATTGTTTTTACATGTACAGTGACCTTGAGTGTTTTGAAAGGCGCTTGAAATAAAATGTATTATTATTATTATTAATAGACTTAAAAACAGCTTCTTTTCTAAAGTTGCAAAATTAATCATCCCCCCTTAATCAGATACCCAGATTCCAACCTCACCTTCACACACACAAAACAAGATCATCAATCTTTTGTAAGAAAAGAAAAAAAAAAAAAAAAAAAGTGAGTTGCTGCACAAAAACAAGCACAAAAGAAGACCAACAGCGAACCACCACACGTGTATTACAAATTTAGCACGGTATCTATACACATGTCGGGTAGTTATACATGTACTAGGACTTTTCCTGCTTGTAAAATAGTTGTAAGGGAGGACTGAGGGGTTGACATTATCCCGGCTAATAGCGCTTGTTGTGTTACTGCGCAATAACCAGAAAAAGAGGTTCTGTCAGAAAAAAGCCAAGCCCAAAAGTTGCAAGTGACTTTAGAGAAAAACAAGCCCAAAGTCGCTTATGCAACACTGAAGCTCACATACATACACACAGGGACATGCAGAGACACTAGGTGGTGCTAGAGCCCCTGCCCTTTTTCCTCCTGACATTAAAGTGCCCTCATGAAATAATTTTTTCCTGTCAGCATTTTTTTTTTACAGTATATAGTGTGTGGCCCAAGGTAGCATTGCTGAATTTAAAAGCTTTTATTACTAGTGCCCAACATTTTTGTAATTTTCCCTGAAAAGACCACCCTTCACCCAACAACACACAAATGTGATCTGCCACGCTGTGTGCCGATCTGTCTTTGCGAAAGCAGGGGCATAATAGTGAACAGGTGGACATGTGCTGCACACCACATAAACTCCTCTTCTCTCCTCCGCCATCTGATAAAGCCCTGCCCTGGTGACAGACAGGCTAACCATCCAGGTAACAAACAAAACAAGGGTAGCCTATTTGCTTCCTAAACCTCAGATGAAAAAGTTAAAACCTCTGCTAAAGATTATGAGACAATGTGCCCAAAAAAAGCACATCACTAAACTTGCCTCAATTTTGTTGTCTAGAAAGAGCAGAAAAGGTCAATGGCATACCCTTTCCCGCTATGTCTTTTATGGCCGCCACCAGGCACCAGGAGAATGTTTGAAATATAGCTCTTAGATTAAATTACATAAAAAAATTATTTAAATGTATCTCATAGATAGGGTGCTTTTACAGTCCCTGACAAAAGTCTTGTTACTTATCCATTTTGTAGAAACAACAGCTTATAACCTGATTTTTAATTAATCCATTGGTTTAAGAAATGGCTTATTTGAAAGCAAAAACCCTGCCAAATTATGCTCAATATCCTAAAATAAGTTTGCTTCACTGAAGAAAGATTGATAATTTAATGAACATAGAAAGGTCTGATTTTGGCAAGACAAAGGTTTTGTCGCCTTGTCATATGATGCACCCAATCTTAGATTATGGCCTCAGCTGTGAACAATAATTGAACAATTAATTAGTGGGTGTGTATAAAAAGAACCCCAGCACACCAAGTATAAAGAATAAGAAAATGTTTTTGACAAGCCCAGGTCCGGCAGACCCCGCAAGACAACTGCTCGGGAGGACCGTTTGTTGGCTCGAAAATCCAAGGCCAGCCCCCTTTCCACTGCTGCAGAGCTCCACCAGACCTGGTCACCTGAAGTCCCTGTGTCAAGCAGAACAGCTTGTAGAATTCTGTCTCAAAAAGGCCTCCATGGTCTAATTAGTGCCCAGAAATCAGCATTAAACATATGGCAATTAAAAAAATGTGTGGCATTTGCCAAGGCCCACAGCCCGCTAAAAGTATGGATGCTCAGAAAGTGGCAGAAGGTGGATTTCTCAGATGAATCTGCGGTTCAATTACATTACAGCCGCCGCAAATATTGCAGGAGGCCTACTGGAGCCCGTATGGATCCGAAATTCTCCCAGAAAACAGTTAAGTTTGGGGGCAGAAAAATCATGGTCTGGGGTTAACCTCAGTATGGTGGTGTGCAAGAGATTTGCAGGGTGGAAGGCAATATCAATAGCCTAAAATATCAAGAAGTATTAGCTACCTTTTACATTCCCAACCACAAAAGGGGTCAAGTCTTGCAGCAGAATTGTGCTCCGTCGCATACTTCCATCTCTACATCAAAGTTCCTCAAGGCGAAGAAGATCAAGGTGTTCCACGACTGGCCAGCCCAGTCACCAGACAATGAACATCATTGAGTATGTCTGGGGTAGAATGAAAGAGGAAGTATGGAGGATGAAACCAAATAATCCTGATGAACTCTGGGAGGCATGTAAGATTGCTTTCTTAGCTATTCCTAATGACTTCATCAATAAATTGTATGAATCATTGTCAAACCACATGGATGTAGTTCTTCAAGCTCATAGAAATCATACAAGATATTAAATATGGATCACACATCATCACCACCACTTAATTCACTGATGTTTGGCAACATCATTTTACATTTGAAGTAAATTATTTGTTCAATTTTCACATTACTCTCTGTAGACCTCAGGGCCCGCAGAACCCTGACACCACCCCCCGCTCCCTCAAGGGCCACCACACGGCAGCCAAGAGGAAGAGGAGTAGCAGGGTAAAAGCCAAGGACCTGGCGACAGGTGGCCAGGAGGGAACGCAGGACACGACTGGAGGCCGGGAGGGAACGCAGGACACGACTGGAGGCCGGGAGGGAACGCAGGACACGACTGGAGGCCGGGAGGGAACGCAGGACACGGCTGGAGCTGTGGCGTGCGTTGCACCCACCGAGGCTGGAGCTGTGGCGTGCATTGCACCCACCGAGGCTGGAGCTGTGGCGTGCGTTGCACCCACCGAGGCTGGAGCTGTGGCGTGCGTTGCACCCACCGAGGCTGGAGCTGTGGCGTGCGTTGCACCCACCGAGGCTGGAGCTGTGGCGTGCGTTGCACCCACCGAGGCTGGAGCTGTGGCGTGCGTTGCACCCACCGAGGCTGGAGCTGTGGCGTGCGTTGCACCCACCGAGGCTGGAGCTGTTGCGTGCGTTGCACCCACAGAGGCTGGAGGAGCTCTGGTGGCATCAGGCCTACTCACCGGAGTGACTTGGGAGACGTCGGCCTGCCTCACCGGGGAAAAACGGGCCCCCCCGATAAGCCTGGGCTCTGGTCTGGACAGAGAAGTGGAGGTGGCCCAGTTCGGGATGGGCACAGAGGGTGGAGCTGGCGGACCGCCTCCTAATCCGACCCCAGGGAAGGAAACGTAGGGCACAGCGGGTTGAAGGTAGCATTGTGGGTTCATGAGAGATTGGAATTCATTCTGGTCCGCCGGCTTCCCAACTACAGCCGACGGTCCCAGTCTTTTCGGCCGCACGGGGCACACGGCAATAAAGTGGTCCGAAGACCCGCAAGATATGCAGTGGTTGAGTTCACGCCGTTGGTTACGCTCTTCTGGGGTGATGCGAACCCGGCCAATCTGCATTGGTTCTGGTTCCAGCAGGAAAGTGGGCTCGGACCAGGTCGGGACGGGCTCAGGGAACGGAGTTGACTCGAGAGGAGGGACCGACGGGCGCAGCTCATACCTTTCGAAGCGGGCCCACCTTCTGCTTCTGAGCCTATTATCTAGCCTAATTGCCAGGGCTATGAGCTCATCAAGGGAGTCAGGCTCCTCAAGGCGAGCTAGTATGTCCTTGAGGGGCTTATCCAACGCCTGGAAGAAGGCTGCCTTGAGGGCACGGGGCTTCCAGCCCGCAGCGGCAGCCATTGTATAGAACTCAATGGCGAAATCCCAGACAGGATGACTGCGTTGTTTCAATGCCCAAAGGCGGCGACATTGTTCAGCAGGGTCGGACGTGGCTGCAAAAACCGTTTTAAATTCCTGCACGATCGTATCAAAAGTGTGGTCGAACCACTGACAGTCCAGAAATAGTGCTTCGGCCCATCTAAGGGCTCTACCGGTAAGAAGGCCGAGAACGAAGGAGATTTTGGCATCGTGCGGAAAAAGCGTAGGGAACATTGCAATAAGAAGCCGCTGCAATCTCCACCCTCCCCGGAATACCTCTCCGGGCTGGGGGTGGCAATGTCGCGAGCGTAGGAGCTGGGCGTGGAGATCGCGGAACTGGGTGCATTGTCGGGAGCCAGGTCAGGTGGCCTAGCTGGTTGCCCAGCCCCTGTACCTGCTCTTGTAACGCGTGCATCCCTAAACCGTGACCGTGGAGTTGCTCCTGTTGGTCAGAGAGCGCTCTCGAGAGTGCCTCTGCTGGGTCTTGGGTCTCACTTTTTCATCTGGACAGCTCTGGTGCTGAAATTGAAATTCTTGCATTGCAAAATGACACTGAAATCCAATCCAGAGTAGCACCTGGCATGAAAGGAGAGGTCTGGAGCCTGCTGTCGGAGGAAAAGTATCCCAATCTCAGAAGATGTGCCTTGAACTTGACAGCACTTTTTGGATCGACCTACTTGTGTGAATCTGCCTTTTCTCACATGAAAATCAAGTCCAAGTACTGATCCACAATGACTGATGACCACCTTACGACCTGCCTACGGCTTCTAACCAGTTCATACTCCTATGAGAACCTGGCATCCTCCTCCTAGTGTCAGAAGTCTCTCTGAGATAAACATATACATTTTATTTTAATTTACCTTAAGTATTCCAATCTTTTGACTAGCCAGAATTGGGTTTGTTGTCATTAAATATCAGGCTAGGCTGTTGCTCCTGATGCAGACTGGCAAATAAGACTCTATTTGTTAACATAAAAATATTAATGTGAGTTTTTGAGTCTAAGAACAGATTAGTAAAGCTCCGCAAACTTGCAACTTCAAAAGTCGATCTTGGTTCAAAAAAGGTTGGGCACCTTTGTCTCAACACATGAGACTGCTGTGTTGAGAAATGCAGTGAAATCTGCCCTTGCTATTCTTGCATCATGTGGAAGGAGACGCTGCAGCTTGACTTTAGTTAAGTAGCCATAAAATTGTTCATCTTGTCTCTCTGAGTTTTTGCTTGAAGTTATCCATGATAGTGTATAACTCTACAAAAGTGGTTACATCACTCTCCAGCTTCTTCACAACATCCTCAAAAAGAGAGGATATTATTGCAAAAAAGAAGGTAAACCTCCACAATGTGTCCATCTTCCTCAGTTGAGTCCTCACTGAGATTTAACATAGCTTGCCGTTGTTTAGGTAACTCCTCCCCCTAGCTAATGAAGTAAGATTTCACGGCACTCCAGGTTTGCATTAGCCGGGTGATAGCTGGATTAAGAGAAAGCCACCTGGTTGGGACATGTCGTAGAATTTCCTAGAACTCAACATCACAAAACCTACAAAACTCTTGAGAGATTCTCTTCATTTGACAGATGTTAAAAAATAGCCATAGATCCCCAGCACAACATTCTCCACATCTACACTGAGATGGTCAAGAGGGTGCTTCACTCTGTTGTGTACAATATCAGTATGGCAGTTTCTTTGCAGCAGATATTTTTGTGTCTTCTTCAAGTTAGTGAAGACAGAATTGTGAATTCCATAATTCACATTTGTATTGTCTGTACTGAATGCTGTCACTTGATCAAATGCCAAACCAAATTTGTCAAGTAACTGTTCTATGAGAGCTGCAATCCCAGCAGCAGACTCATCTGCATTTACATTGAAGTCAAGCATTGTGTTAGTGACTCCACTTTCTGGACTGAAATACTGAACAGCAACCAGACACATCTTCCTGTTGGCTTCATTTGATGCATCGGTCTGTATTGATAAAAAAACATGATACGAAACCGTAAATGGCACACAGACAAAACAAATTTCAAAGAATCTTGGGAAGAACAATATTTTTAAATGATATCCAAGGTAAAGATATCTGCCTCATTTGCAAGTAGTCTGTTGTACTCAAGAAGTACAACATCCATCGCCACTACGAGGCGAAGCATCCAGCTTTTTCACATTACAAAGGAGATGAACGAAAGAACAAGACCAAAGACCTGCTGGCAAAACTCTGTTCTCAACAAAGCACTCTTACACAGCCCACAGCTGCGCAGTACAGCACTACATGGGCCAGCTTTGAGATTTCAGCTCTAATTGCTCGTACTGGCAGATCATTTTCAACAGGTGAATTTGTTAAGGAGTGCCTGTCTACGGGCACGGCGTTGATGTGCCCATCTCAAGTAAGAGCTTTCTCCCAAATTAGCCTCTCAAGATATTCTGCGACACATCGCATTGAGGATGTGTCTCGGGGAATTAAAGAGCAACTCAAAGCTAAAGCTTGTGAATTTGTTGCCCATTTGTTGGTATGTGATGAAATCACTGGCATTTCAGATTCTGCACAGCTTCTGGTTTTTATTCGGGAAATAAGTGAAAATATGGAAATTACGTCGGAGCTGGCTGGACCTGAGACACTGTGCGATGCAACAAAAAGCCAGGATATGTTTGAAGCTGTTTTTGAACGAGTTCTAGAGACAAATGGGCTGAGCTGGGAGAAAATGGTCAGGATAGCAACGGAGGAAGCACCTGCCATGGTTGGGAGGAAAGCTGGCCTCGCCACACTTGTTTCCAAGAAGGCTGCCGAATGCAGAGGTAAAGTGATTCAGTACCACTGCATCCTACACCCAGAACATATATGTGCCAGATCAATTGACTTGGGGAACGTGATGCACGTTATTGCAATTATCAACTGCATACGCTCAAAATCACTCTCACACAGACAATACAGGACCCTTCTGGGGGAGGTTGATAAAGAATACAAAGATGTTCTTTATCATCAAGAGGTGAGGTGGCTGGCCCGCAGGAAAGTGCTCAAAAGATTTTTTGAGATGCGACATGTCATCACAGAGCTTCTGAACAGCAAGAGGAGTGACGGTCAAGCCCCTTCAGATGATGTGGGCATAAATGACATGGCTTTTATGGTAGACATCACTAAACTGCTCAACATCCTGAATGTTGAGCTTCAAGGAAAGGAGGAGCTCATCACTCAGCTGTTTGACCACTTCCGATCCAAGTTGCAGCTACTCTGTCGACATCTGTCAGCAGGTAGGTTAATAACTGATACACACTGTTCTAATTGTGAGGTTTATTACGATGTATATACCTCGAGTATGTCCTTGCCTGTTTTACTCTGTTGTGGCGAGATAGCGCTGTCTGTGGTATTTAAACTTCAACATAAGTGTAGACTCAATTCCTGATGACATTCAGATGGAGCTAATTGAGTTTCAGTGTGATTCTGATCTAAAAAACAAATTCATGTCACTACAACTCAAAGATTTCTATACACGTCTCAGCAGAAAAGTACCCAGGCATTCGGAAACAGGCACAGGTTATGTTAAGTTTGTTTAGCAGCACTTACGTTTGTGAACAGACCTTTAGTATAATGAACCTTCACAAGTCCAGGCCAAGAAGCACATTGACTGACCCACACTGCCTGATTTTGAGAGACTGATAAAAGCCAAAGACCAGCTTCATGTTTCTCACTAGTGTCATACTATTGTTGCTGCTAAAGTGTTTTGCTGTTGGACAAGCAAATTTTGACATTTAGCATTTGTACTATTATGCTGGAATTTTGGTATTTGTTTTAAATACCAAATATGTATTGTTTGTTATATTTCATGTTTTCTGATGTGCCTCAAACAGAAAGGAAGGTCAGTACTTCTATGCGAATAAAAGCACTTAATTAAGGAGCATTTACATTTAGTTTATTATATTATTGTATTTGGCCCGGGGCCCTGAAATAGATTTTAATTTTGACCCTTTGTTGAAAAAGTTTGGGCACCCCTGTTTTAGACAGATTGATGTATCCGCCCCTTCCGATACTGTTCTGCTGTCAGCCAATCTTCAGTGAATCTTGCTTGGATTCTAACTCCACGAAATGTTTGTGAATTGTCGTTCTATTTTTTTTTCTTCTGGTTGTCAAGTATTTGATGGTTAATTTGAATTCCTTTGTGTCACAGTTATTGTCTCAGTGTTGTAATAATGCCTGATGCGGACTGGAAATTGACCTCTTCATTATGTCCTCCTGCAGTTTTTCTTGTTTTGTGTGTACAAAAAGCAACCACCTGTCACATTGTGACGACCCACACATCAATTTGCAGCCACAATGGAGTTTTTGTCTGGATCATGGTTTTAAAATAGCTTCCTTTGATCTACTGAAAGGAGATTAGGTTATGCGACTTCAACAAATAGATCAGAGTCAGTGGCAATAGTTGGAGGGGAGGGGGGGTTCACTGGTCAACTGAAAAACTGTTTCTTTGAATGTGCAAAGTTATTTTAGTTTAATCTGTTGTCATAACCTTACATTTCGATAAATCACATGGTCCAAACCAGGATTACCATTACAAACAATGGAAATAAGCACATAATTAAATGATATGTGAGATTTTTAGGACATGAGCACTAATTTACTTGAGGAAGAGCCAGTTAAGGTTCCACAGTCTGATTGTGGTTATTTTGTGTTTAATCTGATCCTGTTAAAACCTCTTTGCAGTTTTGTGGTTTATGTTCCTGAGGTCTGAGCTTTTCGCCAGCAGTGTTTACATCCCTGCTCCTAGTCCGTGCATCCTTTGTTTTGGGGCCTACCTGATCTTGTAGTTGGGCAGGGTGTGCTTCTTCTTGATGACCCGTTTCAGCTGGTTGACTATGAAGGAGGTCAGCTGAGGCAACGGCCTCCCTTCAAATTGCGACTTAACCTCAAAATCTATCAGCGGGTCCTCGAGGAACGAGAACGACCAATGGGAAAAGGGCATGCGCGTGAACTGTAGCCTGAGCCTGCCCACCACGCGCCTCATCTTGACGAACAGGTAGGCAGACTTGCCGAACACCAGGTCCACGTCTATGGCCAAGTGGAAGCCGCCATTGTACTCGATATCCACCTCGAAGTTGAGCTCCTCGGGCATTCCGTCCTCGTCCAGTTGCACCGGTTTTATGAGTTTCGCTGTTTTAAAGACCGGGAGAGAATTCCCCAGGGAAATATCCCTGAGACTGAGTCCCTCCAGAAGCCGCCCCGCTGTCTTGGTCTGCAACAGCTCCTCAAACTCCACTTTGATCTTTTTGGTCATCCAGTGCCGGACCACATGAGTATCTCTAAGCTCTCTGAACAGAAACAAGAAGATCGCATTAAGGAAATTGCATGTTTCCGTTTTGCCAGCATCTATGAGTTCGCTGTGGAAAGGCGGCGGCGGCTGCTGCTGTTGTTGTTTGGGGCTGCCGCCGGTAACAGCCGCTTCCTGCTGCCGGCTGAGGATGGCCTCCTGCGGTTTGGATGCAGCAGCTGCACCGCTGTCCTGCTGGCTCGGTTCGGCCTGAGGGGCATTTAAGTAATCTTTTAGTGCGTTATCGGGTACTACTTTGACATACTGAACGATCCTACCTAAGGGCTCTGGATTTCTCCTGTATAGCAGCAAGAACTGTAGCATCAGCGTAACGACCGCTCCACAAAACGCAGAGATCAGTATTAAGTAAATCATTTCGAGCCGTCGCTTCCACTGCTGTCTGTCTGAGTCAAATGCGTTAGACAAACATTTGATCGTGTCAACGAAGCAAGTTCCACCTGGTCGCTTTCAAGCTGCCATATCGTCTGCTTCTTTCCTGAGCTAGGAGCTCCGCACCTGATTGGACAACTAGCTGACGTCTTATGCGTAATGACGAAAGCAGAATGTATTTCAGTTGACGCGTTCAAGATGAATCGGATTTTACACACATCCTCTGGGAAAGCCTGTTTACGCTGGGAGCGTGTCAAAAATATAGACCTAAAATAAATAGAATAACAAATTAAAAAGCAAACCGTGACTGAAATGCAGCGTGCCATACATAATAACTAAGCTGATTAAAAAAAAAAAAAAACACATGGAGAACTGTGAGCAATTTATCCATCAAAAGAATAGTTAGAACCACATTCATTTCCTTTAACATTTGTTTATTTGAGCAAATATTAATTATTGTTTAACAGGGTCTTGGGTTTGAACCCCGACCAAGCTCTTTTTGGGAGGAGTTTGTATCTGTATGCGTGGGTTCTCTCCTTCCAAAGTCACACCCTATGTATGTGCGTTTCTTACATGTGGCAAATTGAGATCCGGAAAACTCATCGTGTAGCCTTATATATGTTGATTTCCCTGCGCTGGGCTCATCTAGAATATGATGAGGATGTTGTGCTTCCTTGACTGTCCAGCCGCTTCCTCTAGAGGTGCCTAGTATAACGTTTGTTTTCTGTCTCATAATGTGCACTGGCCCTCCGCTGAGTTGTAATGTTTTGACTAGTGTAGGGGAAGTTACTTTTAAAAAGTAACTTTTGCCCATTAACCTTTACTTCTTATAAAAGTAATCAGTTACTTTATTTGTCATAATTTCAGAAAATAAACTTTTTATGTTACTCTTTACTATTATGTTACTTTTATGTTGCTTGACTTTGCACGGAAACACGTTTGTTTCTAAATGTGTAAGCTTATATAAAGTTCTACTATGGAGGACACAAGTATTTCTTTTGTGCTCTTTATTATTTACAAACTCCAAACATAGCACATGACAAGAAAAACATTTCTCCTTGTAAACTTAATAAAAATTTCAAAATGGCATACATCTCCAAATTAAGCATGCCTCAACCATGTCAGACAGAAAATACAATAACATAAAAAATATTCTGCATTCATCTCGCCCATCAGATCAATAAATAAAATAAGAACACAGTTCTGGGGCAGACATTTTAGACAAAAAAATCATATATAACTTAATATATTACTAAATACAGAATTTAAAATACTGTGTTAACTGAATATGCTGGCCTTCCTAAAAGTGCATAATAGCAGAGGGAAAACAGGGTTTTAGGAATAGTCGAGATGTGCGAAATATCTGTAATGCATGGGCAATCTATAGTGTCAGTACATAATGCTTGATTATATCTCATCAGCAGCAGTGTTTCAAAAAGATAATCTGAAAGTCTGTTTCTTTTGGGGGTAAGCACCAGATCTCCCAGGCTGAACAGTCTTTCCACTGGAGCACGAGATGGTGTGGCAGTGTTGTATTTCATGACAGCTTTCACTCGGGGGAAACGATTAAGGACTTCCAACTCGGAGCCTAATCTCATATAGTCTAGTACCTCTGAGTCTGCACTAAAGGACATTCCGTCTTCCTCCTCCTCAGCAAAGGAGAAAAAGTCCTTCTCACTACTGCTGCTGCTGTGTCGCTGCAGGAACTTCTCTGGTTTTCTCTTCTGGCTCAGCATCATGGACTATTGTGCGACTCCCCGTGATGGGAAGTGCACGTACGGCTTCTCTCCTCTCCTCCTTGCCAATCCATCCGACTTTAAATCAGCAACGTCAGGGCAGCCAATAGAGCATCCCTGCTCTCTAATATCGGTGCAAATCATGTCTTGATGGCTTAGGATAAAATAATGGAAGGCACAAGCCTAGTTTTTAGACACCCTGCTATCACGGAAGGAATAGTGCCTTTATTAAAATAAATTATCATATCGGATGTTAAAATTGGATTACCTGCACAATCGCACCGGGTAGTAGGGCTGGACGATAATTCAATAACGATATATATCGATCGATAGATGTATGGTTCAATATAAAAAACAGGGGTCAATAAAAAGTTCAATAAAAGAACAATGCATTCTAGCCTGTCATGTAGGTTAATACTACAGTCATTGCATTCTCCCAACCAATCACCAACCCAGGAATGCTCCATCAGCCTTCAAAGAGTTCACAGAGCACGTATTCTTTTTTCTTTTTTAACACTTACAGTTTTTGTAAAAAGTTGGTTGAATAAAGAGTTGTTTAAATCCATTTATTTAAAAATAGGTCATTAAGCAACAGCATAAAATGACCAGGGCTGCACTTAAAATGTATATTTTGAATTTATTTGATAATTATCAATATCGATCAATATGATTTCTGTTTTATCGATATGCTTTTATTCTATATCGTTCAACCCTATCGGGTAGGTCTGCTGTCATCCTCGATAGTCCATTTTGGAGTGCCAGCATACTGGTGTTGTGCAATTATACACTGTTTAAAGTTATTTAATATTTATTAAATAACCCTCTGTCTGTTAATTATTGTCTGGTGATGATCAGCTCTTAAGCTGATATCAAGACAATGGTTGAAAGGGATGAATTCGAGCACTAGCGATCTTTTAACAGCAAAACCTGCACACACATAGAATAAAGGAGTGACAACTTCTTTTCAAGTCCAAGAATTTAATAACAGAAATAAAATGAACATCCAGAGAACATCACTATGTAATGCTGTTTATCTGAATTAACACAGTATTTCGATTAACAAATCCTCTCTACTAGGCTAGTGAAACATAACTAAACTACTAAGCAAAATTAAGATAAAAAGAAGCTAAGCTAAGGAACTATTTACATGTAAAACAAACAAAAGACAAAACAAAAGTGGTTGGTCATAATCAGATCTGATTCCAAAAAGCATGCAATGGAGTTAAAAAACATTTGGCATGTGTTTCAACCCATTCACAATGCAAAGCCCAAGTTAACCAGAACATTATTTGATGAAACAATATTTTGTTTAAGTTAAAGAACCAAAGTTTACCTTAAAGAATGTGAATCGTGGTTAAATTAGCTTAACTAATTCGGAACAACATTTTACATGTGTTTCAACCCATTCACAATGCAAAAAAAAGTTAACCAGAACATTATTTTGAGAAAATAACATTCTGGTTACTGATTTGCTCAGTAAAATAATTTAATCTTATGACGGCCGATCTTATTAATGCGATCCTACCTCCGGGCACTAGGGGTCGCTGCAGCGATCGTCGCTAACCTGGTTAAAGTCTATAGTTACGCTTTATGCTTTAAAACGAACTCCTTTTGAAATGTCCGAAACCGGATGTTAGCAAGGCTAATAGCAGTTTGGCTAGCGGACGTTCGGCACTAAGAAATAAAGGCTTTATTTTTAGTCATAATGAGTGGGCTGGATAACCTAAACATTAATGTCCCATCAATGTATGAAACCCTTGTGGAGATAACCTTCCTGTTAAAACCATAAAATATACTCACATGATATTAGCAGTACCATAAACGGAAGGCTAGCGTGAGCTATTTCGTCAGCCCTTTGTTCTAAACACCATGTGTCCAACGGTTTACAAAACATTTCCCAATAAACCTTTTAACTTCACCCTTAGCTCGCTGCCCAACCTGTTGATGCCTCATGTGTGAGTTTTGTCCACATTGGCCGTTCCAGGAAGGACGTAAAAGCAGGGAGAATCGTTGGTTTCTTCTTGGCAGGCTAGCGCTTAGCTCTTCAACCCTGAGCTAACCCACAGCGTGGTCGGGCAGCTTGGTGTGTCTGCGGCCTAGCAGAAACACGCATGTGTGGTCGGGACCGATGTCCATTCAATAGTCGGATCGTTCAGCTTGTCTGGTGAGGGGAGGCATCCACCGTCTCGCGTCTGCTTTCCTGCAACTGCTAGCAACAATGAACAAAGCTGTTTCGGTGATCTGTACTTTGCGGCTGGTTTGCGCAGCAGTCAGAGAGAAACTTAGCTCTGTTCCAGTGTGTTGTTTATCCAGATTCAGTCAGGGAGATCCTCCATTGAAGCAGGCAGCTACAGCTACATTCCTTCAGATGTCCCAGCAGAGGAGGCCATATGGCCTCATGGTTCAGCCAGCCTCCCTCTCCTCTTTTGTCTAAAGGAGGGAGGAGGTGACGGCTGGTAGCTTTGTCCTGGAGAGGTGGTCTGCGAGAGAGCTGCTGTAGAGCTGAAGAGGTCTGCAGAAGTGAAGAGGGGTCTTTGTCTGTTGGAGGAAGGTGTTATAGGGTAGTTCATTGTTATTGTTTTGATGCGGGTTTTTCGCGCATGCGCGCCGGATTGGTAGGCAAAAGGCGAACACAATGGCAGACGCAAACAGCGAAACTGACGAGTTCTCCACGTATTTTTCTTCTTTAGATCGCGTATTACAAGATCGTTTTAAGAGTAAGTTGATGGTTGATGGTATCAGGTTGCCAGATCCACACAGCAAAAGCCTGAAGGGACGGAGCCAGTCTGTGAAATGCTGGCCAAGTGTCCGTACCGCGACATACAGCTGCCTTATACTTCGGTAAAGTTAGAAAGATATTCACAGATTCGGCTTTTCCGGATCAATAACTCATCGGCGGATGATTTATTCTACAAAACAGACACCTCTCTGTAACCACAGCAAGGCAGACAGTGAGCTGCAACCATAGTTTCCTCAAAACGAGTCTCCCACCGCGCAGGGAGAATTACATTGGACCCAGGCCAGTACAGACAAGAGAGCATGGAAGCATGAAACCACTGGACCCGCCCGGTAGGTTAAAAAAAAATGTTCACTACAGATTATTTTGGTGTTTTTGTCTTGTTAAAATGGGTGGTGGTGTCGGCGACATTGCAGCGTAAACACAGAGCGGCTGCTGCTCCAGGCAGCCAGAGAAGCCGCTTCTGCTGGTAGAAGCGGTAGCGGTAGCAGAAGCGGCTGCTGTAGCAGCAGCAGAAGCGGCTTCTCCGGCCCCTGTAGCGATCGCCACCTCCCCTCCGCCGCTATTTAAGTAGAACAATGACTAGAGCAGAATTAAGTTGTATTTACCGGAGATGAAGTGTAGGCTGCAAATTCTATCGTAGTCTGATGTCTCCCCCAGTCCATTGGTAGTGTCTGCCTGCGCTCTTTTGAAAATATCCATTTCTTTCTTCGGTAAACGACAGAAACGTACATCCAACAATTTGGAATGCCTCTCTGTGCAACCGGAAGCACAACATATCGTAGGCATTGTTTAGATTCCAAAAATAAACTAACTAAAAGTACGCTCTAAATCACCCGTTTTGTCATGTAGTAGACGAGAGCAGCTGTGCTTTTTGCCTACCCCGCGGACGCGGATGTAGCGCTGACATCACGCGTGACGTCACGCGTGAACTACCCTATAGCAGCAGGACCCCTGGTGAGAGAAGGAGGGGCCGTCCTAGCTGTGTGGGTCTCATGTTGCAGCCAGAGTGGAATTCCTTTGTTAAACTCTTCCACTGTTCAGAATTAAATCTGAGATCAATTATGTATCATGGTGTTATTATGGCATAACACTGGACATGAAGGTCTCAAGGGTTGGTAGAAGACAACCATAATAACAGTTGTTTTCCCCTTGCAATATATCCAATGCCACTGTCAGAAGTTTCAACACACTACAATTTCCTTTTGGAATATATGTTTGCATTATGTCAGGGCCCTGATGTCCAGTCAAACAACATCCTGTTCTTCATCCTCCTCCTGATCAGTGCGGTCATGCTCGGGGGATGCTTACATTTCAAAAGCTTTAACAAAATTCAGCTTGTTGTCTAACGATGGCTGTGATCCAACCTGTAAGACCAAACGCTGAGTAAATCTGTTCCATTTCTAAACCTATGACATCATAGGTGTGTCTGCCCTTTATTCTCTTGCATGCAATTGCAGCTTTTTCGCTATTAAAGTTGCGTGGATTGATCCAGTGTACTGTGATTTCCAAAAAGCCTCTACTCGAGATATCCGTGGTGGTGGACACATACTGGAAACTCTCAAACCTTTTCTTTAATTCATTCTCCATTTTTTGGTAGCATTCATCCAGATAGCCCGTGAAAGTTCCTGCTAACGGTATCTTCATAAGTTTCTTTCTGAAAGTGGGAGATTCCACAGTAAACCTGGTCACCCTACGCTAACGGCTTATAGTGAGGCAGGTTCTTTATTCTGCTTTCCCTGCCTTCTTTGTCATTCATCAGCATCTGACCCAGCATGGATCATGCTTCTCTCGAAGATAGAAGGGCAAAATTTATGTATAAAAGGTAGAACATTGTTTCTTTTGTTGCTTTCATTCATGTAAATACACTTGTGTGATATCTTACCTATATCTTTTGGTATATATTGTGAATTGGTGCTATAAAAATAAACTAAATTGATTTGAAACTGAATGTCTATTTTGAAGTTATACCCCCCTTGTACCCCTTGCTTTTTAATACATTACACACAACATTGCTTTTAGGTCACAGTTGATTTGACTTGATTTGAGTTATTTTGATCACATTTTTCATATTGTCATCTTTTGTAAAATCTCCTACATTTTCCTTTGGGGACCAAGGAAGTCTGCAGGCAGGTCCGTCCAATTCCTGCACCTTGATTATTCTTTGCGAGGTAAGCTGTGCAGGATTTGGTTTTAGGTTTAAAAATACAGTGCTGTAAAAAGTGTTTATCCCCCTTACAGGTTTGTTATGTTTTTGCCTTTTTTGTCACACTTAAATGTTTTGAATCAACAAACAAATTTCATAACAGATTGAGTAAACATGAAATGCAAGTTTTCAAATGGGTTTTTATCTAATGAAGAGAAAAACTTCCAAAAAGAAATCTGGCCCTATATGAAAAAAACAGATTCATCAAGT
Organism: Fundulus diaphanus; assembly: GCA_037039145.1. Taxonomy (NCBI): domain Eukaryota; kingdom Metazoa; phylum Chordata; class Actinopteri; order Cyprinodontiformes; family Fundulidae; genus Fundulus; species Fundulus diaphanus. Next base: position 1,752,683 of record CM073121.1, on the reverse strand, counting down.
GTTTGTGAGCATGGACCGCGGAACGGGTAGGGCCAGTAGGGCCGCGGCGCTACCTACTTTTGATGATCAAACATGTAAAATAATATATATTCCTTCCTTATATAGGACATTTTGACCAATCTGTATAATCTGACCCAATCTGTAAAATATGATTGAACTTGATTTTGTAAAGTGCCTTGAGATGACATGTTTCATGATTTGGCGCTATATAAATAAAATTGAATTGAATTGAATTGAAATAAAATTAAAATATTCAATAGCTATTTTTTTCAAATGCACAGTAGTCTATGGCAGCAGCATCATTCTCCAATGAGAAAGCGATAAATCATCCCATCTAAAAATGTATTGGCTGATTGTGTCATGTGATGTAAACAAAAGCTTTCCCACCTCTGCGCTGCTTATGACCGCTACTTCGTTAGCTTCGTTAGTTTAGTTAACCGTGTCCACTGCAAGTGCTGAGAGGTGTTTCTCGTCCCCCCGTCGTATCAAGACCTATCTGAGATCAACAATGACCCAGAAAAGACTAAATAGCTTGATGTGCGCCCACACACACACACACACAGGGATCTTTTGACCACAGTGGATGCTTTGAGGATAACCAGGGACTTCTCCAGCATAATGACAGACGGAGACACTTTTTCGGGAATATTTAGAGCAGGGGTGAGTTTGACTTTTCTTTTTAACGTATTTTTATTCTGTAAATATTGTGTTAGCTGTAATATAATGATTGTAAGTGGAAATAAATCCGGGGCGTGTGTGCTGGAACGTCAGAAAAAAAGTTAAATAAAAATTCGGTGCCGATTTTAATTATAACATGGCAGACACATTTATCATGCTCAGGGACCACAGCCTATGAGAAAGCAATAAATTCTGGTGTCTAAAAATGGATTGGCTTGTCTTGTGTCATGTGACGCAAATCAGTTGCGTGATCAAGGGGATGCTGGTGTTTTATGTGTATGCGGGCGCGTGCGTATGTGATGGGTAGTGGTATTGAGTATTGCCTGATGGGCTCGACCAATTTGAAATGCGTTCCGCGGTCCATGTTTGTGAGTACTACCAATGAGTCTTTCAGACTGTTTTAAAAGTTTTGCATTTGAACTCTGCTAGTGATGCCATTTTCTACTCCTCTAACTGAGGCACATGAGCCCGGCAGTGGTTTAAATGTTGTTCTTGGTGGTTGTGAGGTTCAAACACCTAAAACATTAATTAACAACACAAGAAGGAGAGACAACAATGAGGTTCGTTTTCAAATAATCTTGCAAGGAGATCGAACGGAGATGCTTAATAAGATCTCCAAATCCGATCTGAAGCAAATCCGTCGCCTCCTCTCTATTTATTAGGAAAAGGAATCCCTGGTTCCATTGTCAAGCTAAGGGGCAGGGATAAGCAAAACAACTGTCAGGGAGGTCCTTTGAGATAATACCAAGCAGTTCACACAGTAAAGTTATGCGTAAGCACTCCAGATGGCTGAATAGAGTTCATAAAAACACTTATTATAGTCATAACATATTTCTCTGCTTTCTGCAGGCCTTCTGCAACTATAAAACTTCTTAGTAGTAAAGAGTAAATATATATGATAAATGCAATAAAAATAGTAAATAACATAAAATATGTAGAAAATAGTAATAATTCTATCAGTTGTTTTGTGACCTTTTGATAGACTGTTGGAGTTGTCCAGTCATGGAAAGGATCAACCCCATTCTATGTTTTCCCCACTTGTAGATAATGGCTCCCATTGTGGTATGCTGGAGCCCCAAAGACTAGGAGATAACCTTGGAATCCTTTCTAGGCTGCTGTATGTCAATGACTTTGTTTCTAATCTGTTCTTGACATTCATAGATCATGGCATGATGTGGTTCCCAGTGATTCTGGGAAGGAGGAAAAGACCCCAGAGGAGATGTATGGACATAATGAAGAGGTGCATGAAGATTGTTTGTGTAACAGTTGAAGAGGCAAAGGATTGGGTGACGTTGAGGCAGGGGAGCCTCTGAGGGGAGCAGGGAAAAGAGGAAGAGGAAGGGCATGAAGTAGTGGCTTTTTTAGATCTTTTAGCTTAGTTCATGTTGTCCAACAGTTGTGCTTAGGTGATTTCTTAATTCTGGCCTGGATGGGGCTAGTATAGTTGGACCAAAACTAGTGTTAATTATAGAGGGGGCAGTTATTTTTCACATAGACCCAGGTTGGTTTTTATATTTTGTATCCCTTAATAAAAGACTGCATGATTTGCAAATGATGTCTATATTTGATACATTAAAGTGTGACAAACACAAAAACATAAGAAATCGGCAAGGGACCAGATACTTTATTGTTCTTTTTTTCAAGTTTCTTACATCTTTTACGTGTTTTATATTATGTTTTACCCAAGTTGCTTTTAATATTTTTTTGTGTTTTTATATTGTATTTTACTCTAGTTGATTGTAGCTTCTTTTATGTGTTTATCATGTATGCTGTACATATTTGTTCTGTATTTGGTCAGCTCTGCAGTTTTGAAAATGTTAATAAATAAAGTTGGCTTGGCTTGTGGTAAGCACTGACATATCCATATCTCATTACTACCTCTTGTAGATTTATTGCTAAAAATAACTCTGCTTATAGGCACACGGCATCCATTCCATCCCCCCAAAAAGGCTGGAGTTCTAATCCATTGACCAAAATCAGCATTTGTAGTTATTCACTATTCCTCTTAGCAGAGACAAATTGACAATGCTCCTGCCAGCTCTAAGCAAATACAATGTGTCATATATTTACTTTTTATGAGTAAAGTAAAAGCAGAGAGGAGAATTCTTAGGACTATAATTTGTAATTAGGTGCCCGCCTATGCATTGGAAATGCATGGCGGAGGCCTTATGCTATGCACCTAATAAGGGTTTCTTTATTAGGCGCCTACGGTTTATTAGGAGCCTTATACTATCCACCTAATAAGGGTTTCTTTGTTAGGCGCCTGCCTATGCATTGAAAATGCATGGCGGAGGCCTTATACTATCCACCTAATAAGGGGTTCTTTATTAGGCGCCCGCCTATGCATTGAAAATGCATGGCGGAGGCCTTATGCTATGCACCTAATAAGGGTTTCTTTATTATTATTAGGCGCCCGCCTATGCATTGAAAATGCATGGCGGAGGCCTTATGCTATGCACCTAATAAGGGTTTCTTTATTAGGCGCCCGCCTATGCATTGAAAATGCATGGCGGAGGCCTTATGCTATGCACCTAATAAGGGTCCATCACCGGTCCATCACCGCTAATACAGGCCGAACCGTAGGGTCTACCTCCACATGCTATACATCAAAACCTTCGTCTCGACGCCGTGAAGTGGGCTTTTTGTACTTGACGTCATTTCCAGTTACCTTGGCGACAAAATTAACCAAAAACCATTCTTTATTAGGCGCCCGCCTATGCATTGAAAATGCATGGCGGAGGCCTTATGCTATGCACCTAATAAGGGTCCATCACCGGTCCATCACCGCTAATACAGGCCGAACCGTAGGGTCTACCTCCACATGCTATACATCAAAACCTTCGTCTCGACGCCGTGAAGTGGGCTTTTTGTACTTGACGTCATTTCCAGTTACCTTGGCGACAAAATTAACCAAAAACCATTCTTTATTAGGCGCCCGCCTATGCATTGAAAATGCATGGCGGAGGCCTTATGCTATGCACCTAATAAGAGGTTCTTTATTATTAGGCGCCCGCCATAGCATTTGCATAGCAAATGCATGGCGGAGCCTTATGCTATGCACCTAATAAGGGTTTCTTTATTATTAGGCGCCCGCCTATGCATTGAAAATGCATGGCGGAGGCCTTATGTTATGCACCTAATAAGGATTTCTTTATAATTATTAGGCGCCCGCCTATGCATTGAAAATGCATGGCGGAGGCCTTATGTTATGCACCTAATAAGGATTTCTTTATTAGGCGCCCGCCTATGCATTGAAAATGCATGGCGGAGGCCTTATGTTATGCACCTAATAAGGATTTCTTTATAATTATTAGGCGCCCGCCTATGCATTGAAAATGCATGGCGGAGGCCTTATGTTATGCACCTAATAAGGATTTCTTTATAATTATTAGGCGCCCGCCTATGCATTGAAAATGCATGGCGGAGGCCTTATGTTATGCACCTAATAAGGATTTCTTTATTAGGCGCCCGCCTATGCATTGAAAATGCATGGCGGAGGCCTTATGCTATGCACCTAATAAGGGTTTCTTTATTATTATTAGGCGCCCGCCTATGCATTGAAAATGCATGGCGGAGGCCTTATGCTATGCACCTAATAAGGGTTTCTTTATTAGGCGCCCGCCTATGCATTGAAAATGCATGGCGGAGGCCTTATGCTATGCACCTAATAAGGGTCCATCACCGGTCCATCACCGTTAATACAGGCCGAACCGTAGGGTCTACCTCCACATGCTATACATCAAAACCTTCGTCTCGACGCCGTGAAGTGGGCTTTTTGTACTTGACGTCATTTCCAGTTACCTTGGCGACAAAATTAACCAAAAACCATTCTTTATTAGGCGCCCGCCTATGCATTGAAAATGCATGGCGGAGGCCTTATGCTATGCACCTAATAAGAGGTTATTTATTATTAGGCGCCCGCCATAGCATTTGCATAGCAAATGCATGGCGGAGCCTTATGCTATGCACCTAATAAGGGTTTCTTTATTATTAGGCGCCCGCCTATGCATTGAAAATGCATGGCGGAGGCCTTATGTTATGCACCTAATAAGGATTTCTTTATAATTATTAGGCGCCCGCCTATGCATTGAAAATGCATGGCGGAGGCCTTATGTTATGCACCTAATAAGGATTTCTTTATTAGGCGCCCGCCTATGCATTGAAAATGCATGGCAGAGGCCTTATGCTATGCACCTAATAAGGGTTTCTTTATTAGGCGCCCGCCTATGCATTGAAAATGCATGGCGGAGGCCTTATGCTATGCACCTAATAAGGGTTTCTTTATTATTAGGCGCCCGCCTATGCATTGAAAATGCATGGCGGAGGCCTTATGCTATGCACCTAATAAGGGTTTCTTTATTATTATTATTATTATAGTACCGTTAATACAGCCCGAACCGTAGGGTCTACCCCCACATACCATATATCGAAACGTTGGTCTCGACGCCGCGATCAGGGCTTTTTGTACTTGACGCCGTTTCGGCTTACGGTTGGAACAAAATTCACCAAAAACCACTTCTTCAACACAGTTGACCTTTCAAAAATGCGCGGCTGAGCACGGCACTGGTGTTGTGGGGGAGTGGGTTAAGTGTCGGGCTGCAAAGCAGAAGATCGTAGGTTTGACTCCAAGCTGTGCCAATTTCAGAGAATTACATTTTCACCCAATATTTCATTTCCCTTTGGCTTTAAAAAACAAATTTTTCATTTAAATCAATAGCCAGATTAATTTATCCAGCATATATCTTAAATATACCAAATACAATATTTCATTTCCCTTTGGCTTTAAAAAACGATTTTTTAAAATTTAAATCAATAGCCAGATTAATTTATCCAGCATATATCTTAAATGTACCAAATACTACAATAAAACATAATTAAATTCATCACAATCTCTTCTGGAATAATAAAAAACATGTGATCAGAACAACATAGTAATATCAGTAGAAAAAGGAGGAACAAACGTTATTGATTTTAAAGTGATTAAAGCCGTGATTAAATTAAAATGGCTGCAGACTTTTATTAAAAATTAAAAGAATTTATGATTTATTTTCCCTTCACAACTTTAAAAAAAATTGGAGGAAGGAATTTCTCTTAAGATGTAACTTTGATCCGGCAACATTACCGATTAAATTGTCAGACTACCACAGAAGCATTCCAAAAATATGTTAAAAGTTTTCATGTCTTGATTAAGTTACTGGAAAATAACCGTAAATTAACAAAATAAATTTGATTTGGAACAAATGGGGACCGCGGGCAGTTTGTTTTGGATGGATTTGCCTTATGATGACGTCATCGGAACCCGAGTCGATCTGACCAGCCGAGTTGGAGCCGTTTTACACAGCTGATCATCAACAATTTTTTCGGATTTCCAGAGGACTGCACCATTGACATTCGCAGGAGCTATTGCTGAAGCAACAATGCCCACGTACATGGCCATTGGATGTTCCAACACAACTGGTAAAATTGGAAAAAACATTGCTTATTTCAACTTTCCATGAGCTAACCGGGCTCGTAGCTGGATTGCCATCTTGAAGAGAGCTTGCCAGAGAGAAAACACGTCATATGCAGTGACCATTTCGAAGAAGAATGTTTTGAACATGACATGAGAGCAAGGATTTTCGGTAAGTTATTTTTAAATTTTAAATTTTTACATTAGAATTTGCAGGGATTTTACCGACCAGAGGGGCGGAGGGATACCACATGTGATGTGATATCCCTCCGCCCCAGCATGTGCTGAAAGCTTTTATATTTTAATATTTATAGAATAATTACCACCTGCCCTATTTACTAGGGGGCAAATATATAACTTAAGTCACTTCAGCGATCTCTCCTCCGCTGTGTGTGTGTGTGTGTGTGTCTGTCGGCAAAGCCGTGCTGCGCGGAGCGCGCCGCGCACACACACACACACACATTGAGCGCGCAGCGAGACAGGTATTAAGCGTTTAAACACATAAACCTACAAATACTGCATAAACTTTACTAAAAAAATGTTGCGTTTCGAAACGGTCGCAAGCGCATGCGCACTGTAGCTCACAGCCGGACTGCTTTTGCTCCGAGTCCGACTAAAGACGTTACAAGATTACACAGAGCAAGAGGTGGTCCCGACGACAGTCATTCTTCAGGTAAGTTATTATTGCGCTGCTTTAAAACGTAGAAGTATTATGGATTCAGGAAATGTAACCCTCATTGGTGTAGGTCTTTTAGATTTCTTGCAAATCACCTCAGACCGGCAACAACCCCAAAGTGAAACTTATGCGAAAAACACCAAACAACTTTAGCCAACTCGCTCAATTTACACTCTACGTAGACAAATTATACATCAAAACGTAGGTCTTTTTGTCTGGATTCAGAAAATGTAACCCTCATTGCTGTAGGACTTATAGATTTTTTTCATCACGCCATTTTCACCTACCCTGGTGACAAAATTATCCAGAAACCAACAAACAACTTTAGCCTACTTGCTCAATTTTCACTCTACATGCACAAATTATACATCAAAACGTAGGTCTTTTTGTCTGGATTCAGAAAATGTAACCCTTATTGGTGTAGGACTTATAGAATTTTCGCAAATCACCTCAGACCGGCAACAACCCCAAACCTTCCCCAAATTCAGCGAGTTGTTTGGGGTTTTTTTGTGCTGCAGCCATCCATCCAGGGCCGGTCAAAGCCATAGGTGTACTAAGGGGCTGCTTGGGCCCACCGGTGCAATGGGGGGGCCCCCAAATTTTTACAGGCCGAACCGTAGGGTGTACCCCCACTTATTATATATCGAAACGTTCGTCTCGACGACGCGATGCAGGCTTTTTGCACTTGACGTCATTTCCAGTTACGGTTGGAACAACATTTGCAAAAAAACACAGAAAAATTGTCATTTTCAACGCTCTACTGTGTCGTCATGCTTTCACATATGAACATTGTTTAACTTCCAGTTTGTAGATATATCTTTGAACTATTCAGAAGTGCAAACGGAATGTGGATATCTTTTATCGTTTTCTCACCACACCATTTTCAGTTACCATGGTGACAAAATTCTCCAAAAAACACCAAACAACTTTTGCCTACTTGCTCAATTTTCACTCTACGTGCACAAATTATACATCAAAACGTAGGTATTTCTGCCTGGATTTAGGAAATGTAACCCTCATTGGTGTAGGTGTTTTAGATTTTTCGCAAATCACCTCAGACCGGCAACAACCCCAAAGTCAAACTTATGCGAAAAACACCAAACAACTTCAGCATACTCGCTCAATTTTCACTCTACGTAGACAAATTATACATCAAAACGTAGGTCTTTTTGTCTGGATTCAGAAAATGTAACCCTCATTGGTGTAGGTCTTATAGATTTTTCGCAAATCACCTCAGACCGGCAACAACCCCAAACCTTCCCCAAGTTGAGCGAGTAAGCTGCAGTTGTTTTCCGTCCTGCAGACAGCCAGCCAGGGCCGGTCAAAGCCATAGGCGTACTAAGGGGCCGCTTGGGCCCACCGGAGCAATGGGGGGGGCCCCCAAATTTTCTTTTTTTTTTTTTTTACAAGTAACAATTAAATTACTTCAGTTATACGCACCACCAGGCGGGCGCCTTCTTCAACTTCTTCAGAAGTTGAACGTTTCTAGTTAGGCGCCCGCCTATGCATTGAAAATGCATGGCGGAGGCCTTATGCTATGCACCTAATAAGGGTTTCTTTATTATTAGGCGCCCGCCTATGCATTGAAAATGCATGGCGGAGGCCTTATGTTATGCACCTAATAAGGATTTCTTTATTATTATTGTTTATTAATATTCCGTCACCGTTAATACAGCCCGAACCGTAGGGTCTACCCGCACATACTATATATCGAAACGTTCGTCTCGACGCCGCGATCAGGGCTTTTTGTACTTGACGCCATTTCGACTTACGGTTGGAACAAAATTCGCAAAAAACCACCGAAAAATGGTCATTTTCAACCCTCTACTGTGTCGTCATGCTTTCACCTACGAACATCGTTTAGCTTCCAGTTTGTAGATATATCTTTGAACTATTCAGAAGTGAAAACGGAATATGCATATCTTTTATCGTTTTCTCATCACGCCATTTTCAGTTACCATGGTGACAAAATTCTCCAAAAAACACCAAACTACTCGCTCAATTTTCACTCTACGTGCACAAATTATACATCAACACGTAGGTATTTCTGTCTGGATTCAGGAAATGTAACCCTCATTGGTGTAGGTCTTTTAGATTTCTTGCAAATCACCTCAGACCGGCAACAACCCCAAAGTGAAACTTATGCTAAAAAGACCGAACAACTTCAGCCTACTCGCTCAATTTTCACTCTATGTAGACAAATTATACATCAAAACGTAGGTCTTTTTGTCTGGATTCAGAAAATGTAAACCTAATTGGTGTAGGACTTATAGATTTTTTTCATCACGCCATTTTCACCTAACGTGGTGACAAAATTGTCTAAAAAACAACAAACAACTTTAGCATACTCGCTCAATTTTCGATCTACGTGCACAACTTATACATCAAAAAGTAGGTATTTCTGTCTGGATTCAGGAAATGTAACCCTCATTAGTGTACGATTTATAGATTTTTCGCAAATCACCTCAGACCGGCAACAACCCCAAAGTCAAAGTTATGTAAAAAAGACCGAACAACTTCAGCCTACTCGCTCAATTTTCACTCTACGTAGACAAATTATACATCAAAATGTAGGTCTTTTTGTCTGGATTCAGGAAATGTAGCCCTCATTGGTGTACGATTTATAGATTTTTTGCAAATCACCTCAGACCGGCAACAACCCCAAACCCTCCCCAAATTGAGCTGTAGTTGTTGGGATTTTTCCATGCAGCAGAGAGCCAGCCAGGGCCGGTCAAAACCATAGGCGTACTAAGGGGCCGCTTGGGCCCTCTGGTGTAATACGGGGGGGGGGGGCCTCAAATTTTTTATTTTTTTTTTTACAAGTAACAATTAAATAATTTAAACAATTGATATAAATGAATGATGATAAATGAATTTGTTTAATTTATTTTGTATTCAGAAGTTTTAAGAAAACATTAAATTATTTATTTATTTCTGTATTTATTTTTAAATATGGAAGACTTGGTCCTCCATACTCCAGGGCTCAACAAGAGTTCATCTAAAGATGTTTTAGAACTGATTGGTGACCTTTAGTTTATATTTCAGAAAGTTAGTTATAAGTAGAGTTATGTGGTTTTATGTTTTTTGGATACAATCCGGGTTAGCACCCGAACATCCCTTTCAAACAGCTTCCTCGTGCGTCCACAGTTAATCCTGTTGGATGTGGTTCATCCTTCTTGGTGATATGCTGACATTACCCTGGACACCGTGCCTCTTGATACATCACAAACACTTGCTGTCTTGGTCACAGATGCAAGGCAAGGGAAATTTATTTATATAGCACAATTCAGTACAGAGACAATGCAAAGTGCTTTACATGATTAAAATATAGCGAAATAAACGCAAGTAGGAATAAAATGTAGATAGAAAATAGAATAAAAACAAAGAAGAACATTAAAAACAGTAAAACCGTTTAACTAGAACAGTCAAAGGCAATTTTAAACAAATGTGTTTGTAATCTTGATTTAAAAGAACTCAGGCTTTCTGCACTTTTACAGTTTTCTGGAAGTTTGTTCCAGATAAGCGGAGCATAGGAACTAAATGCTGCTTCTCCTTGTTTAGTTCTGGTTCTAGGTATGCAGAGTAGGCTGAAGCCAGAAGACCTTAGTGCACTGGATGGTTGATACACTGATAACAAGTCTGTGATGTATTTAGGTGCTAAGCCATTTAGGGATTTATAAACTAACAGAAGTATTTTAAAGTCTATTCTCTGAGATACAGGGAGCCAGTGTAATTCAATTCAATTCAATTCAATTTTATTTATATAGCGCCAAATCATGAAACATGTCATCTCAAGGCACTTTACAAAATCAAGTTCAATCATATTATACAGATTGAGTCAGATTATACAGATTGGTCAAAAATGTCCTATATAAGGAAACCAGTTGATTGCATCAAAGTCCCGACAAGCAGCATTCACTCCTGGGGAACCGTAGAGCCACAGGGAGAGTCGTCTGCATTGTACATGGCTTTGCTGCAATCCCTCATACTGAGCAAGCATGAAGCGACAGTGGGAAGAAAAACTCCCCATTAACGGGAAGGAAAACCTCCGGCAGAACCGGGCTCAGTATGAACGGTCATCTGCCTCGACCGACTGGGGTTACGGAAGACAGAGCAGAGACACAACAAGAGAGACAAAAAAGCACAGAAGCACACATTGATCCAGTAATCTGTTCTACATTAGATGGTAGTAGCGGGTGAGCCGTCTTCTCTGGATGATGTCACAGTTAACGGAACGCCAGACCAGGTGTACCTACTATGAAGAAAAAGAGAGAGAGCAAAAAGTTAAAAGCTGAAATGACGACAGTCATTTCAATGTAATACAATGCAAAACTGGAGAACAGTAGACTGAAGAACAGTAGAAATCAGTAGAGTGAGAAAATTAGACCCTGATGTCCTCCAGCAGCCTAGGCCTATCACAGCACAACTATAGAGATAGCTCAGGGTATGAGCCACTCTAACTATAAGCTTTGTCAAAAAGGAAAGTTTTAACATTAGTCTTAAAAATAGATAGGGTGTCTGCCTCACGGACCAAAACTGGGAGTTGGTTCCACAGGAGAGGAGCCTGATAGCTAAAGGATCTGCCTCCCATTCTACTTTTAGTAACTCTAGGAACCACCAGCAGACCTGCAGTCTGAGAGCGAAGTGCTCTGTTAGGAACATGCGGGGTAATCAGAGCTCTGATATATGATGGAGCTTGATTATTAAGGGCTTTATACGTTAGAAGGAGAATTTTAAATTCTATTCTTGATTTAACAGGAATAGAAGGGACTTTAGAACTGGGGTGATGTTCTCTACTTTCTTAGTCTTAGTGAGGACGCGTGCAGCAGCGTTGTGGATCAGCTGCAGCTGTATGGTCCACTTTTTAGGCAGACCTGTGAAAACACCGTTGCAGTAATCAATTCTACTAAATATAAACGCATGGATTAGTTTTTCCAAATCCTTTTGAGACATTAGTCCTTTAATCCTGAAAAAGTTCCTCAGGTGATAGAAAGCCGACCTTGTAACTGTCTTTAGATGCTTTTGGAGGTTCAGGTCTGAGTCCATCACTACACCAAGGTTTCGGGCCTGATCATTGGTTCCTAGCTGAAGCGACTGAAGCTGTGTGCTAGCTTTTGATCTCTCCTCTATTGGTCCAAATATTATTACTTCAGTTTTGTTTTTATTCAATTGAAGAAAGTTTTGACACATCCAGCAAGATGTGCACCAACAATTTGTCCTCCTTTGAACTCACCCATGTCACCCATAATGTTGTGTGCATTGCAATCTTTTGAGCAAAACTGTGCTTTTACCCTGCTAACTGTTGCATGCCCAGAGTGAAGCATGGGGGTGGCTCAGTGATGGTTTGGGCTGCCATATCATGGCATTCCCTTGGCCCCATACTTGTGCTAGATGGGCGCATCACTGCCAAGGACTACCGAACCATTCTGAAGGACCATGTGCATCCGATGGTTCAAACATTGTATCCTGAAGGAGGTGCCGTGTATCAGGATGACAATGCACCCATACACACAGCAAGACTGGTGAAAGATTGGTTTGATGAACATGAAAGTGAAGTTGAACATCTCCCATGGCCTGCACAGTCACCAGATCTAAATATTATTGAGCCACTTTGGGGTGTTTTGGAGGAGCGAGTCAGGAAACAGTTTCCTCCACCAGCATCACGTCGTGACCTGGCCACTATCCTGCAAGAAGAATGGTTTACCCCTGTATATATATATATATATATATATACACACACACACACATATATACACACACATATATATATATATATATATATATATATATATATATATATATATATATATATATATATATATATATATATATATATATATATATACATACTGTACATACATACACACACACACATTATATATATATATTGTCAACTTAAGAAAAAGCTAAAAAGTGCATTAAGAATTTATAATCTTAAACAGCTGGTCAAACAACCAACTAGAATATTCTGTAATGAATTTGGGCATATGTCCTCAACATGCATTGATCACATATTCACAAACCATAGCTCTAGGTGCTCTCAGGTAGTTTCTGTTCCAGTTGGTTTTTCAGATCACAATATAGTGGCTTTAGCCAGAAAAGGTAAAGCGCCTAAAAGTGGGCCAAAAATAATACTTAGAAGAAGCTATAAAAATTTTAAGGTGGAGGAATTCATCAGTGATTTGAAGGAGATAGATTGGAGCCTTGTGCTATGTACAAAAGATGTGGATATGGCTGTTAAATTATTCAGTGATTTGTTTCTCTCAGTTGTAAATAAGCATGCACCACTTAAAAAGTTTACAGTAAGAGCAAACAAAGCCCCATGGATTGATGATGAGCTTAGACAGAGCATGGCATATAGGGACCCCCTAAAAAACGAAGCCTGTGTTTTAGGCAAAGTGGCATTTCCTGTGAAATGGAAAGCTTATTGTAAAGAGAGAAATAAAGTGACTACGCTCAATAGAAAGAAAAAAAGGGATTATTATAGAAAGTCGATAGACCAAAAGAAAAATGATGGTAAACAACTGTGGAATACCTTAAATGAGTTAATGGGCAGAAGTAAAATTAAGACTGTTCTGTGACTTATAGATTTTTTTCATCACGCCATTTTCACCTACCCTGGTGACAAAATTATCCAAAAACCAACAAACAACTTTAGCCTACTTGCTCAATTTTCACTCTTCATGCACAAATTATACATCAAAAGGTAGGTCTTTTTGTCTGGATTCAGGAAATGTAACCCTCATTGGTGTAGGTCTTACAGATTTTTCGCAAATCACCTCAGACCGGCAGCAACCCCAAAGTCAAAATTATGCAAAAGACAACGAACAACTTAAGCCTACTCGCTCAATTTTCACTCTACATGCACAAATTATACATCAAAACGTAGGTCTTCTTGTCTGGATTCAGGAAATGTAACCCTCATTGGTGTAGGACTTATAGAATTTTCGCAAATCACCTCAGACCGGCAACAACCCCAAACCTTCCCCAAATTCAGCGAGTTGTTTGGGTTTTTTTTGTGCTGCAGCCATCCATCCAGGGCCGGTCAAAGCCATAGGCGTACTAAGGGGCTGCTTGGGCCCACCGGTGCAATGGGGGGGCCCCCAAATTTTTACAGGCCGAACCGTAGGGTGTACCCCCACTTACTATATACCGAACCGTTCGTCTCGACGACGCGATGCAGGCTTTTTGCACTTGACGTCATTTCCAGTTACGGTTGGAACAACATTTGCAAAAAAACACAGAAAAATGGTCATTTTCAACGCTCTACTGTGTCCTCATGCTTTCACCTACGAACATTGTTTAACTTCTAGTTTGTATATATATCTTTGAATATATCTTTGAACTATTCAGAAGTGCAAACGGAATGTGGATATCTTTTATTGTTTTCTCATCACACCATTTTCAGTTACCATGGTGACAAAATTCTCCAAAAAACACCAAACAACTTTTGCCTACTCGCTCAATTTTCACTCTACGTGCACAAATTATACATCAAAACGTAGGTATTTCTGCCTGGATTTAGGAAATGTAACCCTCATTGGTGTAGGTGTTTTAGATTTTTCGCAAATCACCTCAGACCGGCAACAACCCCAAAGTCAAACTTATGCGAAAAACACCAAACAACTTCAGCATACTGGCTCAATTTTCACTCTACGTAGACAAATTATACATCAAAACGTAGGTCTTTTTTGTCTGGATTCATAAAATGTAACCCTCATTGGTGTAGGTCTTATAGATTTTTCGCAAATCACCTCAGACCGACAGCAACTCCAAAGTCAAAATTATGCAAAAAACAACGAACAACTTGAGCCTACTCGCTCAATTTCACTGTACGTACACAAATTATACATCAGAACGTAGGTCTTCTTGTCTGGATTCAGGAAATGTAACCCACATTGGTGTAGGACTTATAGATTTTTCGCAAATCACCTCAGACCGGCAACAATCCCAAACCCTCCCCAAGTTGAGCGAGTAAGCTGCAGTTGTTTTCCGTCCTGCAGACAGCCAGCCAGGGCCGGTCAAAGCCATAGGCGTACTAAGGGGCCGCTTGGGCCCACCGGAGCAATGGGGGGGCCCCCAAATTTTCTTTTTTTTTTTTTTTTTTTTTTACAAGTAACAATTAAATTACTTCAGTTATACGCACCACCAGGCGGGCGCCTTCTTCAACTTCTTCAGAAGTTGAACGTTTCTAGTTAGGCGCCCGCCTATGCATTGAAAATGCATGGCGGAGGCCTTATGCTATGCACCTAATAAGGGTTTCTTTATTAGGCGCCCGCCTATGCATTGAAAATGCATGGCGGAGGCCTTATGCTATGCACCTAATAAGGGTTTCTTTATTATTATTATTATTATTATAGTACCGTTAATACAGCCCGAACCGTAGGGTCTACCCCCACATACCATATATCGAAACGTTGGTCTCGACGCCGCGATCAGGGCTTTTTGTACTTGACGCCGTTTCGGCTTACGGTTGGAACAAAATTCACCAAAAACCACTTCTTCAACACAGTTGACCTTTCAAAAATGCGCGGCTGAGTACGGCCCTGGTGTTATGGGGGAGTGGGTTAGGTGTCGGGCTGCAAAGCAGAAGATCGTAGGTTCGACTCCACGCTGTGCCAATTTCAGAGAATTACATTTTCACCCCATATTTCATTTCCCTTTGGCATATATCCAGCATATATCTTAAATATACCAAATACTACAATAAAACATAATCAAATTCATCACAATCTCTTCTGGAATAATAAAAAACATGTGATCAGAACAACATAGTAATATCAGTAGAAAAAGGAGGAACAAACGTTATTGCTTTTAAAGTGATTAATGCCGTGATTAAATTAAAATGGCTGCAGACTTTTATTAAAAATTAAAAGAATTTATGGTTTATTTTCCCTTCACAACTTTAAAAAAAAATTGGAGGAAGGAATTTCTCTTAAGATGTAACTTTGATCCGGCAAAATTACCGATTAAATTGTCAGACTACCACAGAAGCATTCCAAAAATATGTTAAAAGTTTTCATGTCTTGATTACGTTACTGGAAAATAACCGTAAATTAACAAAATAAATTTGATTTGTAACAAATGGGGACCGCGGCCAGTTTGTTTTGGATGGATTTGCCTTATGATGACGTCATCGGGAAGCGCCCGAGCCAAACTGACCAGCCGAGTTGGAGCCGTTTCACACAGCTGATCATCAACAATTTTTTCGGAATACCAGAGGAATTCACCATTGACATTCGCAAGAGCTATTGCTGAAGCAACAATGCCCACGTACATGGCCATTGGATGTTCCAACACAACTGGTAAAAGTGGAAAAAACATCGCTTATTTCAACTTCCCAAATCATGAGCCACCGGGCTCGTAGCTGGATTGCCAAATTGAACAGAGCGGTTTTGCCATCTAACTTCTGGCCAGAGAGAAAACACGTCATATGCAGTGACCATTTCGAAGAAGAATGTTTTGAACATGACATGAGAGCAAGGATTTTCGGTAAGTTATTTTTAAATTTTAAATTTTTACATTAGAATTTGCAGGGATTTTACCGACCAGAGGGGCGGAGGGATACCACATGTGATGTGATATCCCTCCGCCCCAGCATGTGCTGAAAGCTTTTATTTTTTAATATTTATAGAATAATTACCACCTGCCCTATTTACTAGGGGGCAAATATATAACTTAAGTCACTTCAGCGATCTCTCCTCCGCTGTGTGTGTGTGTGTGTGTGTGTGTGTGTGTGCGCGTGTCTGTCGGCAAAGCCGTGCTGCGCGGAGCGCGCCGCGCACACACACACACACACATTGAGCGTGCAGCGAGACAGGTATTAAGCGTTTAAACACATATCTGGCTGATCGGCGCAGCGTCTCTCCAGCACTTGTTATGTAAAAGGTTTTTATCTATTTATCACCGGAATTTTTCTTCCAAAACTGCACCGCGTTGCTGCGCTACAGCACACATGAGTTGTTGGACATTCGGAGCTATAATACTGATACATTTATCGTCGATATTCCCGTCATCCTAGAGATCTCCAGAACACTGGAGCCTGCCGACTTCTCCCGACCGGGCGGAAGTGCAACTCAGCCGGCGACCAGAACGTCAACAAGCCGGCGTTAGCGCGGAGGGGGGATGCGAGCTAGGCTAAAGCTAACACCATGGCTATCTTTACATAGCATTTTCCTCGCCAATGTCCGTTCTCTGGCCAATAAAATGGACGACTTACGATTATCCATCACGAATGACAGATGGATTATGGACTCAAATATCATGATTTTCACTGAAACATGGCTAAAGACCAGCTGTCCGGACAATGCTATCCAGCTAACTGGACGCGACACACACCGAGCCGCGGAGACCAGACGCGGAGGTTTGTGCATTTATTTTATAATAACTACTACTACCGACAGTCACTGCTCACAGAAGGTGGAGTTTTTAATGGTCAAATGCAGACCTTATTACCTCCCAAGTCAATACTGGTATATATATATATATATATATATATATATATATATATATATATATATATATATATATATATATATATATATATATATATATATATATGTGTAGTTGTGTGTATATGTACATATATATATATATGTGTAGTTGTGTGTGTATATGTATATATATATATATATATGTGTAGTTGTGTGTATATGTATATATATATGTAGTTGTGTGTGTATATGTATATATATATATATATATATATATGTAGTTGTGTGTGTATATGTATGTATGTATGTATGTATATATATATATATATATATATATATATATATATATATATATATATATATATATATATATATATATATTGTTTATTTATTTATTTGGATCCCCATTAGCTGTCAGTAATTTGACAGCTACTCTTCCTGGGGTCCTTTTAAAATTATACAAATACACAAAACATATCAAATGATCACATCATAAGAACAACTATACATTTCAACTTATTTCATATTACAGTACAATCTGTTACACAATTACTCAAATATTAAGGCTTTCAACAAAGTATTTTTTTTAAAGTGTTTTAAATGCGCCTTTCGTAGTAGCAGTCAAGATGTTATGTGGCAGTTTGTTCCACAGAGTTACAGCTCTGAACAGCACAGACCTGCACACTGCTTCTGTTCTTGGAATGGGTTGAGTCAAATGACCAAAAGCTGCCTGCCTGGTTGAATAATTGTGCTCATTTCTCACGTAATGTAACAAGCTGAACAAAAGAGAAGGTTTTCCACAAACAATAATATTCCTCAGGAAACACAAAACATTACATTTCAGTCTCTCCTCTACTCTGAGCCACGACAGACGCACATGCAGCTCAGCAGAGCTCTGAGTCCACACACAGGGCAGTCCCAGTGCCAGCCTGGCCGCTCTGTTCTGTGCGGTTTGTAGTTTAGCCAGATGTTTCTGAGCTGCACCTGACCATACCACAGAGCAGTAGTCCAGGTGAGACAGCACTAATGATTTAATCACCAAAATTCTAGAGGCTGAAGTCATGAAAGATCTGAATCTTTTAATGCAAGACATATTTCTTCCCATCTTTTTCACCACCGTATCTACATGTTTTGCCCAGGATAGCTGCTTATCAAATGTTACTCCAAGAAGTTTCACCTCTTGAACCTGTTCTATGTCCATATCCTTTAGCACATTATCAAGTTTATCATCACATTTTTTATTCCTAGCTTTAAATAACATACACTTTGTCTTTGAAACATTCAAGGTTAGGCTGTTCTCATTAATCCAGGCCAGAAGCACCTGCAAATCCAACTGCAGTGTTTCTTTTAACTCTGATATCTTTGTTGCTGCAAAGTAAAGTGTAGAATCATCTGCATAAAGAGTTATGTTGCACCTTTTTAGGACAAATGGAATGTCATTAATAAAAATCGAGAACAGCAATGGTCCTAGGCAACTGCCTTGTGGTACACCACACTGCATTTGTTGAGGTGATGAAAAGCTTCCATTAAAAAACACACATTGTGATCTAGATGTTAAATCATTTTGTATCCATTTCAGAGGAGTGGCACCAAATCTGTATGCCGATAACTTTTCAAGTAACATTTGATGATGCACTAAATCAAATGCAGCACTAAAATCCAAAAACACTGCACCAACTATCAATTTTTTGTCTATGCTAAACAACCAATTCTATGTCATTTCTGTAAGAGCTG
>CM073121.1:1577500-1732500 GCA_037039145.1 Fundulus diaphanus | reverse complement strand
GGTTTGGCTATAGCAGCCCGGCCGTGGATATTGACCCTGTGGAGCTCCCGATGGACAGTTTTGGTGGAAACAGGAGAGTTGAGGTGCACATTTAATTCTGCTGTGATTTGGGGAGCAGTGGTTTTATGTTTTTTGGATACAATCCGGGTTAACACCCGAACATCCCTTTCAGACAGCTTCCTCTTGCGTCCACAGTTAATCCTGTTGGATGTGGTTCGTCCTTCTTGGTGGTATGCTGACATTACCCTGGATACCGTGGCTCTTGATACATCACAAAGACTTGCTGTCTTGGTCACAGATGCGGCAGCAATACGTGCACCAACAATTTGTTCTCTTTTGAACTCTGGTATGTCACCCATAATGTGGTGTGCATTGCAATATTTTGCGCAAAACTGTGCTCTTACCCTGCTAATTGGACCTTCACACTCTGCTCTTATTGGTTCAATGTGCAATTAATGAAGATTGGCCACCAGGCTGGTCCAATTTAGCCATGAAACCTCCCACACTAAAGTGAGAGGTGTTTCAGTTTCATTGTCCAACCCCTGTATATATTGTATTTCACTTACTGAATTGAGTTACTGAAATAATTGTCTATACTTTTATTTATTAAGATTTTATTCTAGTGTTTATGTAAGGCAGAGGTTACAAATGTAAACGTTACAACCTTTTGTTTGGACCGTTTTTGCCTTTTCTTCTTTCTATTAAAAACGGCTCTAAGAGAAGAGGTGGAAACAACGCCCCCAAAATGACGCTTGTGGCCAAAAAGTGTATTACGTCAGTAGTGGTTTAGGACTACCGTAGCAAATGAATGGCAAACTTTGACTGTCGGCTGTCGCCAATTAAGCTTAGCTCATTAGCTGCGTCTCAGATCGAAATACGCAGTTTGCAGCTTTGCAGACGCAGAGTTTTCCCGGTCGCCAAGTTTTGATGAAGACAAATCCTTTTCACTCAGAAGGTTTGATTTAAAATCCCCAAGCGATGAGAGCCTACGACCAAGGAACTCGGAAGCTTTGCCTTTGACGGTCACGCCCACCACCAGGCGGGCGCCTTCTTCAACTTCTTCAGAAGTTGAACGATTCTAGTTATTAGGCGCCCGCCTATGCATTGAAAATGCATGGCGGAGGCCTTATGTTATGCACCTAATAAGGATTTCTTTATTAGGCGCCCGCCTATGCATTGAAAATGCATGGCGGAGGCCTTATGCTATGCACCTAATAAGGATTTCTTTATTATTATTATTATTGTTTATTAATCTTCCGTCACCGTTAATACAGCCCGAACCGTAGGGTGTACCCCCACATACTATATATCGAAACGTTCGTCTCGACGCCGCGATCAGGGCTTTTTGTACTTGACGGCATTTCGACTTACGGTTGGAACAAAATTCGCAAAAAACCACCGAAAAATTGTCATTTTCAACACTCTACTGTGTCGTCATGCTTTCACCTACGAACATCGTTTAACTTCCAGTTTGTAGATATATCTTTGAACTATTCAGAAGTGCAAACGGTATGTGGATATCTTTTATCGTTTTCTAATCACGCCATTTTAAGTTACCATGGTGACAAAATTAACCAAACAACTTTAGCCCACTCGCTCAATTGTCACTCTACGTGCACAAATTATACATCAACACGTAGGTATTTCTGTCTGGATTCAGGAAATGTAACCCTCATTGGTGTAGGTCTTTTAGATTTCTTGCAAATCACCTCAGACCGGCAACAACCCCAAAGTGAAACTTATGCGAAAAACACCAAACAACTTTAGCCTACTCGCTCAATTTAAACTCTACGTAGACAAATTATACATCAAAACATAGGTCTTTTTGTCTGGATTCAGAAAATGTAACCCTCATTGCTGTAGGACTTATAGATTTTTTTCATCACGCCATTTTCACCTACCCTGGTGACAAAATTATCCAGAAACCAACAAACAACTTTAGCCTACTTGCTCAATTTTCACTCTACATGCACAAATTATACATCAAAACGTAGGTAGTTTTGTCTGGAATCAGGAAATGTAACCCTTATTGGTGTGCGTCTTATAGATTTTTCGCAAATCACCTCAGACCGGCAGCAACCCCAAAGTCAAAATTATGCAAAAACCAACGAACAACTTGAGCCTACTCGCTCAATTTTCACTCTACATGCACAAATTATACATCAAAACGTAGGTCTTCTTGTCTGGATTCAGGAAATGTAACCCTCATTGGTGTAGGACTTATAGAATTTTCGCAAATCACCTCAGACCGGCAACAACCCCAAACCTTCCCCAAATTCAGCGAGTTGTTTGGTTTTTTTTTGTGCTGCAGCCATCCATCCAGGGCCGGTGAAAGCCATAGGCGTACTAAGGGGCTGCTTGGGCCCACTGGTGCAATGGGGGGGCCCCCAAATTTTTACAGGCCGAACCGTAGGGTGTACCCCCACTTACTATATATCGAAACGTTCGTCTCGACGACGCGATGCAGGCTTTTTGCACTTGACGTCATTTCCAGTTACGGTTGGAACAACATTTGCAAAAAAACACAGAAAAATGGCAATTTTCAACGCTCTACTGTGTCCTCATGCTTTCACCTACGAACATTGTTTAACTTCCAGTTTGTAGATATATCTTTGAACTATTCAGAAGTGCAAACGGAATGTGGATATCTTTTATCGTTTTCTCATCACGCCATTTTCAGTTACCATGGTGACAAAATTCTCCAAAAAACACCAAACAACTTTAGCCTACTCGCTCAATTTTCACTCTACGTGCACAAATTATACATCAAAACGTAGGTATTTCTGTCTGTATTTAGGAAATGTAACCCTCATTGGTGTAGGTCTTTTAGATTTCTTGCAAATCACCTCAGACCGGCAACAACCCCAAAGTCAAAATTCTCCAAAAAACACCAAACAACTTTAGCCTACTCGCTCAATTTTCACTCTACGTAGACAAATTATACATCAAAACGTAGGACTTCTTGTCTGGATTCAGGAAATGTAACCCTCATTGGTGTAGGACTTGTAGATTTTTCGCAAATCACCTCAGACCGGCAACAACCCCAAACCCTCCCCAAATTCAGCGAGTTGTTTGGGGTTTTTTTGTGCTGCAGACAGCCAGCCAGGGCTGGTCAAAGCCATAGGCGTACTAAGGGGCCGCTTGGGCCCACCGGTGAAATGGGGGGGGGGGCCCAAATTTTCCTTTTTTTTTTTTTTTTTTAACAAGTAATAATCAAATTACTTCAGTTATACGCACCACCAGGCGGGCGCCTTCTTCAACTTCTTCAGAAGTTGAACGTTTCTAGTTATTATTATTATTGTTTATTAATCTTCCGTCACCGTTAATACAGCCCGAACCGTAGGGTCTACCCCCACATACTATATATCGAAACGTTCGTCTCGACGCCGCGATCAGGGCTTTTTGTACTTGATGGCATTTCGACTTACGGTTGGAACAAAATTCGCAAAAAACCACCGAAAAATTGTCATTTTCAACACTCTACTGTGTCGTCATGCTTTCACCTACGAACATCGTTTAACTTCCAGTTTGTAGATATATCTTTGAACTATTCAGAAGTGCAAACGGTATGTGGATATCTTTTATCGTTTTCTAATCACGCCATTTTAAGTTACCATGGTGACAAAATTAACCAAACAACTTTAGCCCACTCGCTCAATTGTCACTCTACGTGCACAAATTATACATCAACATGTAGGTATTTCTGTCTGGATTCAGGAAATGTAACCCTCATTGGTGTAGGTCTTTTAGATTTCTTGCAAATCACCTCAGACCGGCAACAACCCCAAAGTGAAACTTATGCGAAAAACACCAAACAACTTTAGCCTTCTCGCTCAATTTACACTCTACGTAGACAAATTATACATCAAAACGTAGGTCTTCTTGTCTGGATTCAGGAAATGTAACCCTCATTGGTGTAGGACTTATAGAATTTTCGCAAATCACTTCAGACCGGCAACAACCCCAAACCTTCCCCAAATTCAGCGAGTTGTTTGGGTTTTTTTTTTGTGCTGCAGCCATCCATCCAGGGCCGGTGAAAGCCATAGGCGTACTAAGGGGCTGCTTGGGCCCACCGGTGCAATGGGGGGGCCCCCGAATTTTTACAGGCCGAACCGTAGGGTGTACCCCCACTTACTATATATCGAAACGTTCGTCTCGACGACGCGATGCAGGCTTTTTGCACTTGACGTCATTTCCAGTTACGGTTGGAACAACATTTGCAAAAAAACACCGAAAAATGGTCATTTTCAACACTCTACTGTGTCGTCATGCTTTCACCTACGAACATCGTTTAACTTCCAGTTTGTAGATATATCTTTGAACTATTCAGAAGTGAAAACGGAATGTGGATATCTTTTATCGTTTTCTCATCACGCCATTTTCAGTTACCATGGTGACAAAATTCTCCAAAAAACACCAAACAACTTTAGGCTACTCGCTCAATTTTCACTCTACGTGCACAAATTATACATCAAAACGTAGGTATTTCTGTCTGGATTTAGGAAATGTAACCCTCATTGTTGTAGGTCTTTTAGATTTCTTGCAAATCACCTCAGACCGGCAACAACCCCAAAGTCAAAATTCTCCAAAAAACACCAAACAACTTCAGCCTACTCGCTCAATTTTCACTCTACCTAGACAAATTATACATCAAAACGTAGGACTTCTTGTCTGGATTCAGGAAATGTAACCCTCATTGGTGTAGGACTTGTAGATTTTTCGCAAATCACCTCAGACCGGCAACAACCCCAAACCCTCCCCAAATTCAGCAAGTTGTTTGGGTTTTTTTTGTGCTGCAGACAGCCAGCCAGGGCTGGTCAAAGCCATAGGCGTACTAAAGGGCCGCTTGGGCCCACCGGTGCAATGGGGGGGGGGGGGCCCAAATTTTCCTTTTTTTTTTTTTTTTTTAACAAGTAATAATCAAATTACTTCAGTTATACGCACCACCAGGCGGGCGCCTTCTTCAACTTCTTCAGAAGTTGAACGTTTCTAGTTATTATTATTATTATAGTACCGTTAATACAGCCCGAACCGTAGGGTCTACCCCCACATACCATATATCGAAACGTTGGTCTCGACGCCGCGATCAGGGCTTTTTGTACTTGACGCCGTTTCGGCTTACGGTTGGAACAAAATTCACCAAAAACCACTTCTTCAACACAGTTGACCTTTCAAAAATGCGCGGCTGAGCACGGCACTGGTGTTATGGGGGAGTGGGTTAGGTGTCGGGCTGCAAAGCAGAAGATCGTAGGTTCGACTCCAAGCTGTGCCAATTTCAGAGAATTACATTGTCACCCAATATTTCATTTCCCTTTGGCTTTAAAAAACGATTTTTTAATTTAAATCAATACAGTTCACCTCATGCCTTTAACTTTTTTATTCACATATTTAATTTTATCATGCTACATTCAAGTATTTAATCATGTTTTAATAACACCAATTTTCCATACTGCTTCGCTTCAGACCTTTCTCCTGTCGGCTGTTGACAATTAGCTCATTAGCAGGCACAATACGGAGTTTGGAGCGCTGCAGCGTCTAACAAGAGTTTGCAGCAGACCTTCTCCTCTCGGCTGTTGGCAATTAGCTCATTAGCAGGCATAATACGGAGTTTGGAGCGCTGCAGCGTCTAACAAGAGTTTGCAGCTTTGCAGACACGAAGTTTTGCCCTTGACTGTCGGCTGTTGGAAATCACCTCATTGGCTGCGTCTCAGATCAAAATACTGAGATTGCACCTTTTCAGACACAAATTTACAGACTACGCCTGTCTGAAAGTATCATGCCTCAACATCAGTTTAGGAGCTCTCTCAGATCAAAATACAGAGATTGCACCTTTTCAGACACAAATTTACAGACTACTCCTGTCTGAAAGTATCATGCCTCAACATCAGTTTAGGAGCTCTTAAACACAGTATGTTAATATGATTGTGTGTCTTGTAGGAGGCTGGAATAATAACCCCTGTTCCAGCCAGTTCCAGGCCATCTTTTGCCATTTGATGGTGCTGTGTGGTGTGTCACATACATATATATATATATATATATATATATATATATATATATATATATATATATGTGTGTGTATATATATATATATATATATATATATATATATATATATATATATATATATATATATATATATATATATATATATGTGACACACCACACAGCACCATCAAAAATCTTATTTTTATTAGTTGGGATGGCTGCCAGCACAACACTGCATTATGTCCTCGTGACAGAAATCATCGCTAGAAAATAAGTCATCTACAGGGGTTGGACAATGAAACTGAAACACCTGGTTTTAGACCACAATCATTTTATTAGTATGGTATAGAGCAGAGGTGTCAAACGCGGCAGCCAAATGCATTATCATCATTCAACAATGATTACTGAAAAAGACGTACTTCGTTCCTGCAGTTCCTATACTGTCCACGAGTGGCGCTGTGTGAGCAGACAACAAGCAGTACTCTTTGAGTTCCGGGTCAGAGGTGAACTCCTCCATGTTGTGGCTGCTAATGCTTGCAGTGCTAGTGCTGCCGTTTTTCCTAAATTACTGAAGGATATTGTTGAATCAAGTCCAATTAACCCAGACGAAAGGTTCCATTGGGTGTTTTCTTTGCAACTACGTGACGGTGAGTCGTTTATTTAATGTCGGTTTTATATTATGGTAGAAATGCGGTGGCTAGTCTACACGCCACTGAGCTATATGCTACACGTATTGGCATCTTAAAAATGGTCTTATAAGCTTAAAAGATCATTTTACTATTGTTGATTTTGTGGCCGAATACAAGATATGTTCTCAAAGCGTTAAATAAGCCCTTTGACTTTTCAACATTTTGTCTTTTAAGGATAATTTTAAGTTACTTTTCATTAAATTTGTCAATGGCCTATGGAAGTCTGGAGGGATGGAAGTAAAAGCCTAACAGCAGCGCGATCTCTCCTCCGCTGCAGCGGAGGAGAGATCGTGAAGCTGACACCCCACCCACAGAAAAAACCCAGTTAAATAGACGGAATGGTTAGTGCTTCGTTTGTGCAGGTTTTTGCCGTTAAAATTAGCGTTTGTGCTGTTTTGGTTTTGAAGATATTAAAGAATATTTGTTATGGTCATCCAGAATTCACCATCTCCCCATTTTCCTTCGAATCCGATCAAACTGGGCTACTTTTTTTAGTGCTTCGTTTGTGCAGGTTTGTGCCGTTAAAATTATCTTTGCTGCTTTGGTTTCGGAGATATTATGAATTTTAATTTCAACCGATGACGTCATCCCAGCCCGCTGCTTCAAAATAAAGTGCTACGGTAAATCATATGTTATTGCCAACACTGGAAAAAACGTAAGTCTTTTTAATGTATTTCTACTGATAAATCATTAACATTACTATGAAGTTGAGTCATCTACCGAGCCTCCCCCCCCCCCTACAGCATTCTTATAAAATGATTTATATATTCCTGCTTATTGGCAAAGATCTATTGGGAAACATGTTTTTGTTTGTTTTTTTAGTTTCCTGACTGAGGGGAGAGGCTGGAACAGTCTCTGTGCAGGATGGCTGGCGTCCTTAATGATGTTCCTCAATTGTGTAAGAAGATGTGGTCAGATCTACCGTTTGGTCTCAACACTTTTCTCAAGAAAGCAGTTTTTAATTTTATATTTTTCTTTTATCATGCAAGTTGTTTTAGCTGCTATTGTAAAATGTGTGTTATATTGTTTTGTACTTTATTCCTGAATAAATATTATGATTTATTTTGTCTCATTTAAAGAACTTTACTTTAGATAGCAATGTCAAGTGAGCCACCAAAAAAGGCATTTCATTTATTAGAATGTTCAACTGTTTTCATAAAGTCTATTTTTCCTAATCAGAAGGGTTTATTCTTCTTCGAGAGTATAATGTTTATAACATTTTCAAACAGTAACTTGGTTATAGTTGATCTTAGTAGTCATAGTTCATTACTCCTCTGAATTAATTAGAATAGCAAACCTTTATTGCTCTACAATAGGGAGATTTGGGGGTGTCTGCACCTAACAAAAGGGCAATTAAAGTATACAGGCTTATATAACGCAGAAAACATACCCAAACTAAAATCAATAACAGAAAAACTGCAAAAAATAAATCACACTGGTCAGCCTATAAAGTATAACAACACTGTAAGGAACGATCTCCTAAAACGTTCCTTTGTCCACCTAAGCTAAACCTTTAATGAGGCTGAAGGACCATTCCACTTTTTATTGGCTTTTTGCATGAGGTGGGAAATATTGTTCAACTATGAATATATTGACTGTGTTATCAGCTGAAAGTATAAAGCATATAGATTGAATTAGAAATGCCTAAAAATATAGACCAATTTGGTTTGTTGTGTATTGAGCTCAGCACAAAATATTAAAAACTTAACGCTCCCCAAAAACTATTGGGCTGCAAATCTTAATGAAAACTTTATTTTATTTTATTCCAAGGTTGTTTTTGCACAAACAAAGCACTGAAAAAATAGCCCACTGTGGTTTGCTTTGGATCCAGCTCAGCACCAGCAAAGAAAGAAAAACGTAGCACTTTATTTTGAAACGGCGGTCTGGGATGACGTCATCGGCTGAAATTAAAATTCATAATATCTCCGAAACCAAAGTAGCACAAACGTTAATTTTAACGGCACAAACATGCACAACGCACTAAAGAAGTTGACCACTCTGGTTTGCTTTGGCTCCAGCTCAGCACCAGCAAAG
Source organism: Fundulus diaphanus (assembly GCA_037039145.1). Classification (NCBI taxonomy): domain Eukaryota; kingdom Metazoa; phylum Chordata; class Actinopteri; order Cyprinodontiformes; family Fundulidae; genus Fundulus; species Fundulus diaphanus. The sequence continues at coordinate 1,723,792 of CM073121.1, read as the reverse complement.
GAATAACAATGTAGCGCTTTATTTTGCAGCGGCGGCCTGTGGTGACGTCACCGGCCGAAATTAAAACTTATATTATTTGCAAAAACTGTGAATAAATGTTTTTCAACATCTTACAATCACTGTGACCAGTTCCTATGTATAATGCACTTAAATAAATGTTTAACTGAGTAAAAGTACTGTTGAAATTGCAAATACTTTTCTTAAACTCTGAGGTTATTCATAATGTTGTGTAAAAGGGAAATCTTTTTATTATAAAAATCAACAACAAGTCCACGCAGTGACGCACCCATCTAGCACAAGTATGGGGCCAAGGGAATGCCATGATATGGCTGCCCAAACCATCACTGCTTCGCTCTGGGCATGCAACAGTCTGAGTGGTACGCTTCTTTGGGGCTTCTCCACACCGTAACTCTCCCGGATGTGGGGAAAACAGTAATGGTGGACTCTTCAGAGAACAATACATGTTTCACATTGTCCACAGCCCAAGATTTGCACCATTGAAACCGACGTTTGGCATTGGCACGAGTAACCAAAGGTTTGGCTATAGCAGCCTGGCCGTGGATATTGACCCTGTGGAGCTCCCAACGGACAGTTTTGGTGGAAACAGGAGAGTTGAGGTGCACATTTAATTCTGCTGTGACTTGGGGAGCCGTGGTTTTATGTTTTTTGGATAAATCCGGGTTAGCACCCGAACATCCCTTTCAGACAGCTTCCTCGTGTGTCCACAGTTGATCCTGTTGGATGTGGTTCGTCCTTCTTGGTGGTGTGCTGACATTACCCTGGATACCGTGGCTCTTGATACATCACAAACACTTGCTGTCTTGGTCACAGATGCAAGGCAAGGGAAATTTATTTATATAGCACAATTCAGTACAGAGACAATGCAAAGTGCTTTACATGATTAAAATATAGCAAAATAAACGCAAGTAGGAATAAAATGTAGATAGAAAATAGAATAAAAGCAAGTAGAGATAGAATGTAGAAACAAAGAAGAACATTAAAAACAGTAAAACAGTTTAACTAGAACAGTCAAAGGCAATTTTAAACAAATGTGTTTGTAATCTTGATTTAAAAGAACTCAGGCTTTCTGCACTTTTACAGTTTTCTGGAAGTTTGTTCCAGATCAGTGGAGCATAGGAACTAAATGCTGCTTCTCCTTGTTTAGTTCTGGTTCTAGGTATGCAGAGCAGGCTGGAGCCAGAAGACCTTAGTGGTCTGGAAAGTTGATACACTGATAACAAGTCTGCAATGTATTTAGGTGCTAAGCCATTTAGGGATTTATAAACTAACAGAAGTATTTTAAAGTCTATTCTCTGAGATACAGGGAGCCAGTGTAATGACTTTAGAACTGGGGTTATGTGCTCTACTTTCTTAGTCTTAGTGAGGACGTGTGCAGCAGCGTTCTGGATCCGCTGCAGCTGTATGGTCCACTTTTTAGGCAGACCTGTGAAAACACCGTTGCAGTAATCTATTCTACTAAATATAAACGCATGGATTAGTTTTTCCAGATCCTTTTGAGACATTAGTCCTTTAATCCTGGAAAAGTTCCTCAGGTGATAGAAAGCCGACCTTGTCACTGTCTGTAAATGCTTTTGGAGGTTCAGGTCTGAGTCCATCACTACACCAAGGTTTCGGGCCTGATCAGTGGTTTCTAGCTGAAGCGACTGAAGCTGTGCTAACTTTTGATCTCTCCTCTATTGGTCCAAATATTATTACTTCAGTTTTGTTTTTATTCAATTGAAGAAAGTTTTGACACATCCAGCAAGAGGTGCACCAACAATTTGTCCTCCTTTGAACTCAACCATGTCAACCATAATGTTGTGTGCATTGCAATATTTTGAGCAAAACTGTGCTCTTACCCTGCTAATTGGACCTTCACACTCTGCTCTTATTGGTTCAATGTGCAATTAATGAAGATTGGCCACCAGGCTGGTCCAATTTAGCCATGAAACCTCCCACACTAAAGTGAGAGGTGTTTCAGTTTCATTGTCCAACCCCTGTATATATTGTATTTCACTTACTGAATTGAGTTACTGAAATAATTGTCTATACTTTTATTTATTAAGATTTAATTCTAGTGTTTATGTAAGGCAGAGGTTACAAATGTAAACGTTACAACCTTTTGTTTGGACCATTTTTGCCTTTTCTTCTTTCTACTAAAAACGGCTCTAAGAGAAGAGGTGGAAACAACGCCCCCAAAATGACGCTTGTGGCCAAAAAGTGTATTATGTCAGTAGTGGTTTAGGACTACCGTAGCAAATGAATGGGAAACGTTGACCGTCGGCTGTCGCCAATTAGCTCATTAGCTGCGTCTCAGATCGAAATACGCAGTTTGCAGCTCTGCAGACGCAGAGTTTTCCCGGTCGGCAGGTTTTGATGAAGACAAATCTTTTTCACTCAGAAGGTTTGATTTTAAAATCACCAAGCGATGAGAGACTACGACCAAGGAACTCGAAAGCTTTGCCTTTGACGGTCACGCCCACCACCAGGCGGGCGCCTTCTTCAACTTCTTCAGAAGTTGAACGATTCTAGTTAGGCGCCCGCCTATGCATTGAAAATGCATGGCGGAGGCCTTATGTTATGCACCTAATAAGGATTTCTTTATTATTATTGTTTATTAATCTTCCGTCACCGTTAATACAGCCCGAACCGTAGGGTCTACCCCCACATACTATATATCGAAACGTTCGTCTCGACGCCGCGATCAGGGCTTTTTGTACTTGACGCCATTTCGACTTACGGTTGGAACACAATTCGCAAAAAACCACAGAAAAATGGTCATTTTCAACACTCTACTGTGTCGTCATGCTTTCACCTACGAACATCGTTTAACTTCCAGTTTGTAGATATATCTTTGAACTATTCAGAAGCGAAAACGGAATGTGAATATCTTTTATCGTTTTCTCATCACGCCATTTTCAGTTACCATGGTGACAAAATTCTCCAAAAAACACAGAACAACTTTAGCCTACTTGCTCAATTTTCACTCTACATGCACAAATTATACATCAACACGTAGGTATTTCTGTCTGGATTCAGGAAATGTAACCCTCATTGGTGTAGGTCTTTTAGATTTCTTGCAAATCACCTCAGACCGGCAACAACCCCAAAGTGAAACTTATGCGAAAAACACCAAACAACTTTAGCCTACTCGCTCAATTTACACTCTACGTAGACAAATTATACATCAAAACGTAGGTCCTTTTGTCTGGATTCAGAAAATGTAACCCTCATTGCTGTAGGACTTATAGATTTTTTTCATCACGCCATTTTCACCTACCCTGGTGATAAAATTATCCAGAAACCAACAAACAACTTTAGCCTACTTGCTAAATTTTCACTCTACATGCACAAATTATACATCAAAACGTAGGTCTTCTTCTCTGGATTCAGGAAATGTAACCCTCATTGGTGTAGGACTTATAGAATTTTCGCACATCACCTCAAACCGGCAACAACCCCAAACCTTCCCCAAATTCAGCGAGTTGTTTGGGTTTTTTTTGTGCTGCAGCCATCCATCCAGAGCCGGTCAAAGCCATAGGCGTACTAAGGGGCTGCTTGGGCCCACCGGTACAATGGGGGGGCCCCCAAATTTTTACAGGCCGAACCGTAGGGTGTACCCCCACTTACTATATATCGAAACGTTCGTCTCGACGACGCGATGCAGGCTTTTTGCACTTGACGTCATTTCCAGTTACGGTTGGAACAACATTTGCAAAAAAAGACAGAAAAATGGCAATTTTCAACGCTCTACTGTGTCCTCATGCTTTCACCTACGAACATTGTTTAACTTCCAGTTTGTAGATATATCTTTGAACTATTCAGAAGTGCAAACGGAATGTGGATATCTTTTATCGTTTTCTCATCACGCCATTTTCAGTTACCATGGTGACAAAATTCTCCAAAAAACACCAAACAACTTTTGCCTACTTGCTCAATTTTCACTCTACGTGCACAAATTATACATCAAAATGTAGGTATTTCTGCCTGGATTTAGGAAATGTAACCCTCATTGGTGTAGGTGTTTTAGATTTTTCGCAAATCACCTCAGACCGGCAACAACCCCAAAGTGAAACTTATGCGAAAAACACCAAACAACTTTAGCCCACTCGCTCAATTTACACTCTACGTAGACAAATTATACATCAAAACGTAGGTCTTTTTGTCTGGATTCAGAAAATGTAACCCTCATTGCTGTAGGACTTATAGATTTTTTTCATCACGCTATTTTCACCTACCCTGGTGACAAAATTATCCAGACACCAAAAAAAAACTTTAGCCTACTTGCTAAATTTTCACTCTACATGCACAAATTATACATCAAAACGTAGGTCTTCTTGTCTGGATTCAGGAAATGTAACCCTCATTGGTGTAGGACTTATAGATTTTTTTCATCACGCCATTTTCACCTACCCTGGTGACAAAATTATCCAGAAACCAACAAACAACTTTAGCCTACTTGCTAAATTTTCACTCTACATGCACACATTATACATCAAAACGTAGGTCTTCTTGTCTGGATTCAGGAAATGTAACCCTCATTGGTGTAGGACTTATAGAATTTTCGCACATCACCTCAAACCGGCAACAACCCCAAACCTTCCCCAAATTCAGCGAGTTGTTTGGTTTTTTTTTGTGCTGCAGCCATCCATCCAGAGCCGGTCAAAGCCATAGGCGTACTAAGGGGCTGCTTGGGCCCACCGGTGCAATGGGGGGGCCCCCAAATTTTTACAGGCCGAACCGTAGGGTGTACCCCCACTTACTATATATCGAAACGTTCGTCTCGACGACGCGATGCAGGCTTTTTGCACTTGACGTCATTTCCAGTTACGGTTGGAACAACATTTGCAAAAAAAGACAGAAAAATGGCAATTTTCAACGCTCTACTGTGTGCTCATGCTTTCACCTACGAACATTGTTTAACTTCCAGTTTGTAGATATATCTTTGAACTATTCAGAAGTGCAAACGGAATGTGGATATCTTTTATCGTTTTCTCATCACGCCATTTTCAGTTACCATGGTGACAAAATTCTCCAAAAAACACCAAACAACTTTTGCCTACTTGCTCAATTTTCACTCTACGTGCACAAATTATACATCAAAACGTAGGTATTTCTGCCTGGATTTAGGAAATGTAACCCTCATTGGTGTAGGTGTTTTAGATTTTTCGCAAATCACCTCAGACCGGCAACAACCCCAAAGTCAAACTTATGCGAAAAACACCAAACAACTTTAGCCTACTCGCTCAATTTACACTCTACGTAGACAAATTATACATCAAAACGTAGGTCTTTTTGTCTGGATTCAGAAAATGTAACCCTCATTGGTGTAGTTCTTATAGATTTTTCGCAAATCACCTCAGACCGGCAACAACCCCAAACCCTCCCCAAGTTGAGCGAGTAAGCTGCAGTTGTTTTCCGTCCTGCAGACAGCCAGCCAGGGCCGGTCAAAGCCATAGGCGTACTAAGGGGCCGCTTGGGCCCACCGGAGCAATGGGGGGGCCCCCAAATTTTCTTTTTTTTTTTTTTTTTTTTTTTTTTACAAGTAACAATTAAATTACTTCAGTTATACGCACCACCAGGCGGGCGCCTTCTTCAACTTCTTCAGAAGTTGAACGTTTCTAGTTATTATTATTATTATTATAGTACCGTTAATACAGCCCGAACCGTAGGGTCTACCCCCACATACTATATATCGAAACGTTGGTCTCGACGCCGCGATCAGGGCTTTTTGTACTTGACGCCGTTTCGGCTTACGGTTGGAACAAAATTCACCAAAAACCACTTCTTCAACACAGTTGACCTTTCAAAAATGCGCGGCTGAGCACGGCACTGGTGTTGTGGGGGAGTGGGTTAGGTGTCGGGCTGCAAAGCAGAAGATCGTAGGTTCGACTCCAAGCTGTGCCAATTTCAGGGAATTACATTTTCACCCAATATTTCATTTCCCTTTGGCTTTAAAAAACGATTTTTTCATTTAAATCAATAGCCAGATTAATTTATCCAGCATATATCTTAAATATACCAAATACAATATTTCATTTCCCTTTGGCTTTAAAAAACGATTTTTTTAAATTTAAATCAATAGCCAGATTAATTTATCCAGCATATATCTTAAATGTACCAAATACTACAATAAAACATAATCAAATTCATCACAATCTCTTCTGGAATAATAAAAAACATGTGATCAGAAAGAACAACATAGCAATATCAGTAGAAAAAGGAGGAACAAACGTTATTGATTTTAAAGTGATTAATGCCGTGATTAAATTACAATGGCTGCAGACTTTTATTAAAAATTAAAAGAGTTTATGGTTTATTTTCCCTTCACAACTTTAGAAAAAAATTGGAGGAAGGAATTTCTCTTAAGATGTAACTTTGATCCGGCAAAATTACCGATTAAATTGTCAGACTACCACAGAAGCATTCCAAAAATATGTTAAAAGTTTTCATGTCTTGATTACGTTACTGGAAAATAACCATAAATTAATAAAGTAAATTTTATTTGTAACAAATGGAGACCGCGGGTTTGTTTTGGATGGACTTGCCTTATGATGACGTCATCGGGAAGCGCCCGAGCCGAACTGACCACTCGAGTCGGAGCCTATTTACACAGCTGCGATCAACAATTTTTTCGGAATACCAGAGGACTTCACCATTGACATTCGCAAGAGCTATTGCTGCAGCAACAATGCCCACGTACATGGCCATTGGATGTTCCAACACAACTGGTAAAATTGGAAAAAACATTGCTTATTTCAACTTTCCATGAGCTAACCGGGCTCGTAGCTGGATTGCCATCTTGAAGAGAGCTTGCCAGAGAGAAAACACGTCATATGCAGTGACCATTTCGAAGAAGAATGTTTTGAACATGACATGAGAGCAAGGATTTTCGGTAAGTTATTTTTAAATTTTAAATTTTTACATTAGAATTTGCAGGGATTTTACCGACCAGAGGGGCGGAGGGATACCACATGTGATGTGATATCCCTCCGCCCCAGCATGTGCTGAAAGCTTTTATATTTTAATATTTATAGAATAATTACCACCTGCCCTATTTACTAGGGGGCAAATATATAACTTAAGTCACTTCAGCGATCTCTCCTCCGCTGTGTGTGTGTCTGTCGGCAAAGCCGTGCTGCGCGGAGCGCGCCGCGCACACACACACACACACACACATTGAGCGCGCAGCGAGACAGGCAGGGTCCGAAATTAACACTCGCCACTCGCCAAATTTCCCGTTTGGCGAGTGAATTTCAGAGGGTTAGCTACCACATGGCGAGTAAATCTTTGTACCAAATAAATAAAAAATAAAATAAAAATAACAAAGCCCATATGGGCTGCGGATGATCCGTTCACAGAGCTCCGACGAGACCCGCCTTCTGCGGAGCTGCACTGTAGCTCACAGCTGGACTGCTTTTGCTCCGAGTCTTGGGGGGAATAAAAGCCTGGCGCCCCGCGGTCTTTATAATATGGTGGTTGGGAGGGGGGGAGACTGCAGTTTAGCATAGTAGCATATGAAGTCTTCTGAATTGAGAACGTCGGAACCAATCTGAGCGCGCAGCGAGACAGGTATTCAGCGTTTAAACTTGACATGCGCGCTCAACTTTCAAACTGTGCTCAAACACTACCCTCGCGCTCGGCTCTGTTTGCTCGTGTGCGCAACCTTCTCTCCTTCCAGGCTAAACGCCAGTTGTGCGCTCGATCGTTTGTTAATCCGTTTGCTTGGTTCTGTCTCACTGATTTCGATTATACACTGGAGTGCGGATTTTGCCGAAAAACTGAAGTCCCTGGCCGCCATCTTGCTACTCCCTACTCTCACAGAATCCCAATGGATTTGGCCGCCATCTTGCTACTCCCTACTCTCACAGAATCCCATAGAATTTGGTTGCAACAACAAGCAGTTCTCTGGCTATGTGAAAACGTTTCACATGTAATTTTACAGTCAGTGGATGTACTAACACTATCAACTTCTAGAAAATTATGTGCTGAAATATTTTATATGTTATTCATATCATATTATATATAAGTGTGTGTGTGTGTATGTATGTATATATATATATATATATATATATATATATATATATATATGTGTGTGTGTACATTTTTTAATAACACCAATTTTCCATGCTGCTTGGATGCAGACCTTCTCCTGTCGGCTGTTTTTTTTTGGTGAGGCTTAGTTGCTAAAGGAGGCCGATCTGACACATGGCCTTTGGTGAGCTTTGGTGACATTAAGTATTGGCACTAGGGTTGGGTATTGTTAGGAACCTCACGATTCGATTCGATTTCGATTATTGCTGTTGCGATTCGATTCGATATTGATTTAAAGTTCTGAAGACACAAATGATTGTATATAATGTTGACATTTTTAAAATATTTATTTTCATACAAACTTCTGAAACATCACATTTCTGAGCAAAGAAACAAACTTGTTAATGCAATTAGCTTAAAGTAGAAAACTGTTCTTAATAAAAAATAAAAAATAAAGTGCATGTAAAATAAAATTAGGCATAGCTTATCTCTTGAAAGTCTAATATAAATAAAAATGCATTTCAATAACATCTGTGCATATGTGTGCAGATTTAAACACAAATCATAGGGTTGTATTCAACTGAATTACACTGAATAAGTTTAGTGCTTGTAAACATTCTTAGCTTTTCAATATGTAGTGATTAACCTCTAATTTTTAAACATATCTTAAACTGAACTATAGTACTGTAGCCAGAAATAAAGAATTGTACTGTAACCGTACAGTTCTTCATTTCTGGTTACAGACTAAGTGGGCACGTGGAGATTCTTGTTTAGAAAAAGCAGCTGATTCACATGCTCAGGCTTCAATGCACTTCTCTGGGCTGTGACTATGTCACCTAGATCATTCAGCAGCTAAGTTCCTCTTCATGCAGCCTTGATGTTCTCCCCACAGCTTTCTTTAAAAAAGTTTTACCTGGCATAGCGTCTGATTTGACCCAGATAATAAACACGTCCCTTCTGTCAGGTGTTTTCCCCCAGTCCCTAAAAACAGCAATTATCAAACCACTGTTAAAAAAGAACAATTTAGACAATGCACTTCTCTGACATCCATATAAATACAGACTGTGGAAGAACCACCGTGCTGGTTCTATTGGACCTCAGTGCAGCATTCGATACTGTCGAAAACTGTTCTTAATAAACAATAAAAAATAAAGTGCATGTAAAATAAAATTAGGCATAGCTTATCTCTTGAAAGTCTAATATAAATAAAAATGCATTTCAATAACATCTGTGCATATGTGTGCAGATTTAAACACAAATCATAGGGTTGTATTCAACTGAATTACACTGAATAAGTTTAGTGCTTAACATATCTTAAACTGAACTATAGTACTGTAGCCAGAAATAAAGAATTGTACTGTAACAGTACAGTTCTTCATTTCTGGTTACAGACTAAGTGGGCACGTGGAGATTCTTGTTAAAAAATAAAGTGCATGTAAAATTAGCAAATTTTGTGTTGCAAAAAAGTTTATATACATATATATTAATACCTTTTTTGGAGATCCCTGCACATAGCAGTCTTCATTTCCTTCACCACTGCAGAGTCACTGGATGATGGTTGCATCTCCTCTAGAAGTCTTTCTTTTAGAGGTGCAATGACAGACAGAGTTGGGGTGCTTTCCTGAGACATCACCAAGGTGGCTTTCTTTAATGGCTTCAGAGCCTGTGCAATATCCTCTGCTGCGGTAATGTCTGTCTCTGTAAGGGAGCATAGATCTTTTTCCTGCTTTCGCACTTCAGGTGCAAGTAATGCAGCAGAGACAGCTGGTTGTTGTTCCAAAAATCTCTCCAGCATATCTAAAGTGCTATTCCATCTCGTAGAGACATCAGTCACTAACTTGTGTTGTGGGAGGTCCTACAACTTTTGATTCTTTTTGAGTGCATGACAGACCAAAGTGCTTCGATGAAAAAAAGCAGAGATGCGCCTCACTCTGCCCAGAAGCCGTGTGACTGCAGTGGTTTTAAGAGCAGCCTGCCAAGCCAAGTTGAGCACATGGGCAAAGCAGCCAACATGCAACAGATCAGTGAGACCGACAGCTCTAGCATGTTAGCCGCGTTGTCTGTAACAACAGCAGGCACTTTTCCGGTTATGCCCCATTCATTTATTGCCTCTGTCAACAAGTTTGCTATATTGCTACCTGTATGACTTCCATGAAGGGGTCTAGTCTGAAGCACATTTGACACCGATTCCCACTCGTTCGATATGAAATGAGAAATTATGGTTACGTAGGGGTCGGTTGCTCTCGAGGTCCAGCCATCACACGTCAGAGCAACTCTTTCGGCCGACTTTAATGACTCCAAAACGTCTGTCTTCACCTCTGTATACAGTGATGGCACAGCGACTTCTGTCATGTATTTAGGTGTTGGTATTGCGTAACGTGGTTCAAGTGTTTTTAGCATATTCTTAAAACCCGTGTTTTCAACAACACTGTACGGTCGTAGGTCCTTGCAAATAAACACGGCTACAGACTTTGTGATTTTCTGTGCACGGGCAGAGCTTGGCGGAAGTTTAGAGATGAATGATTTGTCGATTTGTGTCTGTTTGGAGTCAACAGGTTGTGCTTCGGGTTTTTGTAGAGCATCTGCGTGGTATCTGGTTAAGTGGTTGCGCAGATTTATCGTGTTGCTGCAGTACTTTAATTCTCTCTGGCACAGCCTACATACCACCATGCTTTTGTCAACTTCTTGAGTTCCAGATTTAGACGGGAAAGCAAAATGAGCGCAAACATCTGACTTAAAAGTGGACGGAGTTAGCTTTCTACAGCTGCTCGCCATGACTTCTTCTTTCCTTCTTCTTCTTTTTTCAAGCTCGCCATGACTGTTGTTATGCGCTCAGGTGCTCAGCACAGTGACCAAACTCGCAGCGCCCCCAACGTGTCAGGAGGTGAATCGATTCTGAGGAGCCCCCAAATCGATTATGAATTTTGCGTGAAATTATTGCGATGCATCGATTCTTCAATTATTTTACCCACCCCTAATTGGCACCCTTTTTGAGGAACTTCCCAGTACAGGATTTGGACCTAACTAACAGAGTACAATCACCCGGTCATACTGGAAACAACCATGTTAGCGGCTAACGCTTAACATGTTGCTAACCGGAAGTAGCTCTAGGAAGGTCTCACCAACTTCTGCTTCACAGAGTTTGTACTTCCTTTAGTAGTTTGTAATGCCTTTAACATTTTTATTCACATATTTCATTTTTTCATGCTACATTGAAGTATTTAATCATGTTTTAATAACACCAATTTTCCATGCTGCTTGGATGCAGACCTTCTCCTGTCGGCTGGTTTTGACAAAGACAAATCCTTTTCACACTCAGAAGATTTGATTTTAAAATCCCCAAGCGATAAAAGCCTACGACCAAGGAACTCGGAAGCTTTGCCTTTGACGGTCACGCGCACCACCAGGCGGGCGCCTTCTTCAACTTCTTCAGAAGTTGAACGTTTCTAGTTATTATTATTATTATTATAGTACCGTTAATACAGCCCGAACCGTAGGGTCTACCCCCACATACTATATATCGAAACGTTCGTCTCGACGCCGCGATCAGGGCTTTTTGTACTTGACGGCATTTCGACTTACGGTTGGAACAAAATTCGCAAAAAACCACCGAAAAATGGTCATTTTCAACACTCTACTGTGTCGTCATGCTTTCACCTACGAACATCGTTTAACTTCCAGTTTGTAGATATATCTTTGAACTATTCAGAAGTGAAAACGGAATGTGCATATCTTTTATCGTTTTCTCATCACGCCATTTTAAGTTGCCATGGTGACAAAATTAACCAAACAACTTTAGCCCACTCGCTCAATTTTCACTCTACGTGCACAAATTATACATCAACACGTAGGTATTTCTGTCTGGATTCAGGAAATGTAACCCTCATTGGTGTAGGTCTTTTAGATTTCTTGCAAATCACCTCAGACCGGCAACAACCCCAAAGTGAAACTTAAGCGAAAAACACCAAACAACTTTAGCCTACTCGCTCAATTTACACTCTACGTAGACAAATTATACATCAAAACGTATGTCTTTTTGTCTGGATTCAGAAAATGTAACCCTCATTGCTGTAGGACTTATAGATTTTTTTCATCACGCCATTTTCACCTACCCTGGTGACAAAATTATCCAGAAACCAACAAACAACTTTAGCCTACTTGCTCAATTTTCACTCTACATGCACAAATTATACATCAAAACGTAGGTAGTTTTGTCTGGAATCAGGAAATGTAACCCTTATTGGTGTAGGTCTTATAGATTTTTCGCAAATCACCTCAGACCGGCAGCAACCCCAAAGTCAAAATTATGCAAAAAACAACGAACAACTTGAGCCTACTCGCTCAATTTTCACTCTACATGCACAAATTATACATCAAAACGTAGGTCTTCTTGTCTGGATTCAGGAAATGTAACCCTCATTGGTGTAGGACTTATAGAATTTTCGCAAATCACCTCAGACCGGCAACAACCCCAAACCTTCCCCAAATTCAGCGAGTTGTTTGGGGTTTTTTTGTGCTGCAGCCATCCATCCAGAGCCGGTCAAAGACATAGGCGTACTAAGGGGCTGCTTGGGCCCACCGGTGCAATGGGGGGGCCCCCAAATTTTTACAGGCCGAACCGTAGGGTGTACCCCCACTTACTATATATCGAAACGTTCGTCTCGACGACGCGATGCAGGCTTTTTGCACTTGACGTCATTTCCAGTTACGGTTGGAACAACATTTGCAAAAAAACACAGAAAAATGGCAATTTTCAACGCTCTACTGTGTCCTCATGCTTTCACCTACGAACATTGTTTAACTTCCAGTTTGTAGATATATCTTTGAACTATTCAGAAGTGCAAACGGAATGTGGATATCTTTTATCGTTTTCTCATCACGCCATTTTCAGTTACCATGGTGACAAAATTCTCCAAAAAACACCAAACAATTTTTGCCTACTCGCTCAATTTTCACTCTACGTGTGCAAATTATACATTAAAACGTAGGTATTTCTGCATGCATTTAGGAAATGTAACCCTCATTGGTGTAGGTGTTTTAGATTTTTCGCAAATCACCTCAGACCGGCAACAACCCCAAACCCTCCCCAAGTTGAGCGACTAAGCTGCAGTTGTTTTCCGTCCTGTAGACAGCCAGCCAGGGCCGGTCAAAGCCATAGGCGTACTAAGGGGCCGCTTGGGCCCACCGGAGCAATGGGGGGGCCCCCAAATTTTTTTTTTTTTTTTACAAGTAACAATTAAATTACTTCAGTTATACGCACCACCAGGCGGGCGCCTTCTTCAACTTCTTCAGAAGTTGAACGTTTCTAGTTATTATTATTATTATTATAGTACCGTTAATACAGCCCGAACCGTAGGGTCTACCCCCACATACCATATATCGAAACGTTGGTCTCGACGCCGCGATCAGGGCTTTTTGTACTTGACGCCGTTTCGGCTTACGGTTGGAACAAAATTCACCAAAAACCACTTCTTCAACACAGTTGACCTTTCAAAAATGCGCGGCTGAGCACGGCCCTGGTGTTATGGGGGAGTGGGTTAGGTGTCGGGCTGCAAAGCAGAAGATCGTGGGTTCGACTCCAAGCTGTGCCAATTTCAGAGAATTACATTTTCACCCGATATTTCATTTCCCTTTGGCTTTAAAAAACGATTTTTTAATTTAAATCAATAGCCAGATTAATTTATCCAGCATATATCTTAAATATACCAAATACAATATTTCATTTCCCTTTGGCTTTAAAAAACGATTTTTTTAAATTTAAAACAATTTCAGGCTTCTACTTAAAATATACAGTATTTTGCACAAAAACTAAAAAAAGTGCATTAATATAAGTGCAAATAATATTATGAAGAAAATTCATTATAATACACAGAAAATTCAGAAACAGAAGTACTGTCCAATAGACCCACAGTAATTTTTTTTAGGAATGAACAAAAAGATTCAAATGGAATAAGATCTTTTTAATTCAGTGACTGCAATTATATATAACACGTCACCATAATCAAGTAAGGGGAACAATGTAGCAGATAAATGTCTCTTTTTTCACTCCGTGAACAAGATTTATTTCTATAATAGCAAAGCTACAGTAATCATTTTATAACATCTACATCAGATTAATGACAGGTAAAGTAAGCTAACAAGCTGCTGCATGTTAGCTTTGATCTTCATGTTACTGTCCCAATCAAAGCATCTATATAACAGCAATGATCGCTACAAATACTAAGGAAAATAAAGATAGTCAATAAGACACGTTTAATATTGTGCTCTCAGTCTTACTTAATGAAATCACGCTGATTACTGATAGGTAAAAGTTTGGTAAGGTAAGCTAACAAGCTGCTGCATGTTAGCTTTGATCTACATGTTACTGTCCCGATCAAAGCATCTATATAACAGCAATGATTGCTACCAATACTAAGGAAAATAAAGATAGTCAATGCGACACATTGTGGTCTCAGTCTTACCTTATGAAATCGCGCTGATTATCAGTGAAACACCTCTTCACCTCCCAAATTTTCTATGTAAAAGCATGTAGCCAGAAGTAAAGATACCCTGCTCCGCTTCAAAACGGAAGTTGAGTGACGTCATGTGAAAAGGGTTTATTGAGAGGAGAAGATTTAAGCGGTGTCTCCCCTCTGTTGTTATGGGAAATGTGCGGTCCCTTAGCTACAAGATGGACGAGCCAACGGCGCTAACGCGGAGCCAACCGGAGTACCGGGAGTCCAGTGTGATGTGTTTCACTGAGACATGGCTGCACAAGGACATTATGGACCAGATTGTCTCCGTGGATGGCTTTCACACTGTCCGGGCCGACTGGGACACTAAGAGTGGTAAGCAGAAAGGAGGGGGGCTAGCAAACAGCAGATGGTGTTACCCGGGTCACATCACCATTACAGAACAGCTCTGTAGCCAGGATGTTGAACTGCTGGCCGTTGGACTCCGTCCTTACCATCTGCCTAGAGAGACCCCCCATGTCATCATTGCTGTCCTGTACATCCCTCCCTCTACAAACCCAACATCTGCCTGCAGCATCATACACACCACCACCTCCAAACTACCCCAATGCCCTCATCATCATGTCGGGAGACTTCAACCATGTCACCATGAACAAAGTTCTGCCGACCTCCAAACAATATGTGAGCTGTCCTACCAGAGAGGAGAGGACCCTGGACCTGATGTATGCTAACATTAAAGATGCATACATCTCCTCTTCTCTCCCCCTCTGGGCAGGTCAGATCACAACCTGGTTCACCTCAAACCCTGCTATGTGCCTCTGGTGAAGAGGAAGCCTACGACCACAAGGACTGTGAGGAGGTGGTCGGAGGAGGCTTATGAGGCACTGCAGGCCTGTTTTAAAGTGACTGACTGGCCTGCACTCTGTGAGCCCCACGGGGAGGACATTGATGGGCTCACAGAGTGCATCACTGACTACATCAACTTCTGTGTGGACTGCAATGTCCCAGCTCGGACTGTCACCTGCTACGCCAACAATAATCCGTGGATCACCAAGGATATTAAGGCCATCCTGAATGAGAAGAAGAGGGCGTTCAGAGATGGCAATCGTGATGAGGTGAGAAGAGTGCAGGGGGAACTCAAGCGTAAAATTAGGGAGGCTAAAGACAGTTACAGGAGAAAGCTGGAGAATAAACTCCAGACCAACAACATGAGGGATGTGTGGAGTGGTATGAGAGCAATCATCCAGAAGAGTGGGGGTGGCATGGGGTTGGAAGGTCACGTGGACCAGGCCAATGAATTGAACCTATTTTTCAATAGGTTTGATACTTCGGCCCATCCCCCACAAGTCTCTGCTACTGGCTTCCCTACTAATACCACTCCACCTTCCCCCACTCCTCCTCCTTATAGACCCCCTGCCTGCTCCTCACCACCTCAATGGCGTTCCGCGAGCAAGCTATTTTTAGAACGTGACGTCATATCACGTGGTACAAGTAGGGCAAATATGCGTTGTCCTCCACTCTTTCGCTGTACGTTACCCTTGGTTTTACGACTGCTTTTTCTAAGTCTAACACGTCTCCTAACCATGGTTTTTAAACATTGTTGTTATGGAACGTGCAACAGCGACTCGAGGTACGCTGATAGGCCAAATATGAAGGATGTTAAAGCCGCAAGCGGCGTCGATCGGCCCTCGCAGCCAAGCGCCGCTACGGCCTATTGACCACCGCCGCGGTGCCGGCCGGCCGGCGGGGTTCGCGCACCGCCGGCCGCCCGCCACCGCAGATGCTGTCACGCATTTTCCCCGCCCGTCCACCGGGCGATTGACACGAACGCCTAGGGCAGCGCTCCCCCATGACTCACAAGAAATCTGGTGCAGACCGGTCGATGCAGCGAGGAGATACGGCCGTTGGAATATGATAATGCATTTGGCCACCGGACCGGACTAAATTGTTCGGCGGGCCGGACAATTTATACCGATTCCTGGACGGTGATTACAAACAGAAAAAAACGGCCGATGACGCCATGAACGCCGAGCAGGAGAAAAACATCGACTTACCGTTCTATCAACTCGGCCCGTTTTCCAGTCTTTCTAAGCTCTCGACACTCAAGCCATCGTTTGAGCTGAACGTTGGACAGTTCTAACAGTAAACTGGGCGCCTGGACATCCTCTTGCGATAGTTTAACAGCTGAAAAGTCGGTCATATCGTTGTATCTTTTGCACGTGTAATAGCTGGTTGCTACGTGCGCTCTCCCACTGTTTGTCCTACCTTAGCGGCAAGGGGCGTTGCTCATGAGATGGTGACGTCACGTGCGCGGTACGCCATTCACACCCACCTACTCCACCCCTCCCCCCGCTTTACATCATGTCCTCCACAACCTGAGGACCTCACCCCTCCCCCTACTGTCACCTCTACAGTGTCCTTCACGCCTGACCTGGTTAGAAGACAGATGACCAGACTCCACTCCGGCAAAGCTGCAGGCCCAGATGGAATATGTCCCAGGGTTCTTAAAGCTTGTGCCTACCAGCTTTGTGGAATTATTAGCCTAGTCCCCGTGCTGTGGAAGATGTCCTGCCTCGTTCCTGTGCCAAAGACGCTGCGTCCTAGCGGCCCTCAGGACTACAGACCGGTGGCACTGACGTCCCACATCATGAAGACCTTTGAGAGGCTAGTCCTGGAGCAGCTAAGGCCCATGGTCAGAACCTTCATGGATCCACTACAGTTCGCCTACCAGCCCCGCCTGGGAGTTGAGGACAGCATCATCTTCCTGCTGAACAGTCTATACTCATCCGGACAAGCCAGCAAGCACTGTGAGAATCATGTTCTTTGATTTCTCCAGTGCTTTCAACTCCATCCGTCCGGCTCTACTGGGTGACAAGATAACTGCGATGCAGGTGGAGGCCCCCATCGTGTCCTGGATTGTTCATTACCTGACGTGCAGACCACAGTATGTACGCCTACAGAACTGTGTGTCTGACAGGGTGGTCAGCAACACTGGGGCCCCTCAGGGGACTGTCCTCTCCCCCTTCCTCTTCACCCTTTTCACCTCAGACTTCAAAAATTGCACTGAGTCCTGCCACCTTCAGAGGTTTTCTGATGACTCAGCAATAGCTGGCTGCATTGAAAACGGTGATGAGAGTGAATATAGGACTGTGGTGGGCAACTTTATCACTTGGAGTGAGCGGAACCATCTGCAGCTCTATGTGACAAAGACCAAGGAGCTAATAGTGGATCTGAGGAGGGCAAGAACACCTGTGACCCCTGTTTCCATCCAGGGGGTCCCTGTTGACACTGTGGAGGAGTATAAGTACCTGGGAGTGTACTTTAATAATAAGCTGGACTGGACTAGAAACACCGAGGCGGTCTACAAAAAGGGCCAAAGCCGACTCTTTTTCCTGAGGAGGCTGAGGTCCTTTAACATCTGTTGGACGATGCTGGGGATGTTTTATGAGTCTGTTGTTGCCAGTACGATCTTCTTTGCTGTCACATGCTGGGGCAGTGGGCTGAGGGTCGCTGACAACAACAGACTTAACAAACTGATCAGGAGGAACGGTGATGTCGTGGGGGAGAAGCCGGACTCTCTGACAACCATGGCAGAGAGGAGGATGCTGTCCAGGCTTCAGTCCATCTTGGACAATGTCTCACACCCTCTCTACGACCCACTGGCCCAGCAAAGGAGCTCCTTCAGCAGAAGACTCCTCTTACCCAGATCATTCCTGCCTGTGGTCATCAATCTCTACACCTCCCTCAGTGATTCAGACACCCCCCCTCTCTGTATTGACATTTATTCATTCTTTTGCACTGTTTTTGCACATCGTTACTATCACTGTAGTTTAATTTCCCTCTGGGATTATTAAAGTATTTCTGATTCTGAAACATACTGTACATATCCACAGTGTGATGAGTGCAGAGAATGCTGGAATAAATGAGTATTACATACAGTGTTATGTAGAGTTCATTAGAGTGATGGCTGGTGGGAAGAAACTGTTCTTCAGTCTGTTAGTTTTGGCGTACAATGCTCTGTAGCACCTACCAGAGGGGAGAAGTTGGAGCATAATGTGACCGGGGTGAGATGGATCTCAAAAACCAGATTGTGATCTGATTTGCCAAGAGGAGGTCTTGCTTTAGAGATGTATGAGTCTTTGACATTTGCATAAAATAAGTCCAGAGTTTTCTCTAGTAGAACGTCATGATTTAGGTGTTTTGTTTGTTTGTTTTGGACTTTTCTGGACTTTCTGTGACTAATCAGCTCTGTCACCTCTCAACCATAGAAACCCTCAAATTAACTCAGTCATCAGCACAGACCAGTTCCTCCTGCTGCCACTAATCAGTTCTTACTCTACTCACATGTTCCCCAGCCTTCATATATCTACCTCACTCACCCACTCACTCCCAGATGAACTCATCATCTCACTTGTGCTCTGCTGCTGTGGCGCTTTCAGTTCTTGTGTGCTCAGTCTGCATCTGTTCAAGTCTGGTTCCACTTGCATCTGGTCAAGTCTGGTCCTGCCAGCAACTCCTGGCCTGTCAGCAAAGAACATTTCCAATAAACCCCCTTTAAAACGTACTCTGTGTTGTCTGGATTTCGGGTTCACACCTACAAACATGACAGAACAGGTGACAAACTGTTGAAAAGTTCAAAGTGTAGTGAGTGAGTGAGGCATAATAAAATTCCTCAGATATTGCCAGAAAATCAAATGGATGTTCTGTCTGTGGCTTATCCATAACCGAGCCTGGTTAAGCCTATTCTTAAAAGTTAAATAAATTGTTAATCTATGGATTTAACAGGAAGAAATATGATATCTCTTGTTAATTTTCATAAGAACTCTTGCAGCAGCATTTTGGATGAGCTGAAGGCTTTGAACTGCATGTTGTGGACTTCCTGATAGTATTTAGAATTACAATAGTTCAGCCTTGAAGTAACAAATTCATGGACTGGGTTTTCAGCATCACCACTGGACAGAATATTTCAAAATTTGGCAACATCCTGAACAAAAAAGGAAACCATAGAAACCTTTTTAATATGGGATTCAAATGACAAAAATAAGACCGTTTTTTTAACTTCATAACCAGAAGCCAGTTTATTGTCATCCCAATGTTATGCAACTGTAGGTATGGTTTGGCTGTGAATACCTATTAAATGTCAAGAGCAAAAAGTTAATAATTTTGATCTGAATTACCATGTTGAGGCACCACTTGATTATCAGGAAATAATTGCCAAACAGTTCTCAGTTTCTGTAAATTATTGTTTTATGAAACCTGCCTGGCGAGCTTTGGCATTACAGAACAATAGTTGAAGGAGTGAATTTGTACCCTGGTGTTGTCAAACAACAAGAGTTACACACAGAGAATAAACACAACTTCTCTCCAAAATACAAGAATTTATTAACAGCAAATGTCAACTTCCAGTTTAAATGCTGTAGTTAAGAAACTCTTTAACTAGGCTAGTAATGTTCAACTAAACTAAGCCAAAATGAAAAGAACAGCTGATAAACTAAATTAAAAGGAACAAATAAGCATAAAATTGCTCATACCAGTGAGCAATAAAATTATATAATTATATCAGTGTGAAAATTAGAGGTGTCAACTGTATTCACATTTATCACTCAATTAGAAGTATACTGTAGATACTAGAGTGTAAAAATACTTCTGTTGAAGTAGAAGTATGAACTCAAACCTTTTAACTAAGTAAAAGTATAAAAGTACCTCCTTGAAAACTATTTAAAGTATTAAGGTAAAAGTTAGTTAAGTAAAATACCACTAAGGACAAAAGCTTAGACATCCCACACCACAGGGGCCTATAATGCATGTCTGGTTGCATAAGTATCAGTGCAAAAAGTCAGATTTCAGAGACATATTATCATTAACCTTTTATTTGTTATTATTGGAATGTAAATGAACATCCAAGCAAACAGGAATTGATGAGGGCAACAGATGTGAGACAATAAAACTGGACATGAAAATGAGTGCATTACCTTTTTATAACAATTACCCCTTGTTGTCATGGTTGGTTTTATGTATTTTGCCCACATGCAGAAGTACACTCGGGAGAAACAGGTGAAGTTTAAAGGTTTTATTTAAGAACCAGGTAACGGGAGGATTCTGCCTCAGCGGAGGCAGCGTCAGGTAACGGTCAGGGAGCAGGAAACCGGGTCGATCACTGGGGAAGAACGAGACAGAGGTTAACTGGGGAAACGTGGAGAGGAACTGGTCTGACTGAGCTGGATCTGCTGCTGGACGCTAGCTTACCACCTGATGGACAGAAGGCCGACCGGGGAGGAAGCAGTGGGGACTCAGCGCTAGCCGTGGGATGGTGGCCACAGGTGTCCGGGAGACCAGTGGGTCGAAGGTGGGGTCGGGTCCGAGCAGCACCGGGGAATCCAGATGTCCAGGACAGCGAGAGGAACCAGGTGACTTTCCGGAGATGGCAGGGTTCCAGGGGAGGGGAACCGACTCAGGAGGAACCAGGAGGTTTGCAGGAGAGACCAACACCAGACGGAAGATGACGATGCTTGGAGCTCCTGCCACGAGAGACTTCACAGGGTCACAAGAGGAAGAGAGCTGACACGAGGAGGTACCTGGGAGACACAGAGGTGAGTGATTAGTTCCTCTGGGAAACACAGAGAACGAGAGGCCAAGGCTTGTCTGCATACCACGACGGTAACACTCTGGCATCCTCTCGCTGTCTGCATGGTGTTTAAGTAGTGCCTCCCGATGCCGCTCAACCGCCCGCAGGTGTGTGGGCTCCGCCCACCAGTCAACCCAGAACACCTGTGGAAAGAGTCAGAGGCAGCAGAGCCGGCAGCAAGCTGCACGGCCCTGCTGGCTGAGTCCTGACACCACCTCCCCCTCAAGGGTCGCCACCTGGCGACCCAGAGGAAGACGTGGAGGGACGAGAGGCGAGGAAATCCTCAACGAGGGATCGATCCGGGATCGCAGAGCCAGGAAGCCAAGACCGCTCCTCCGGACCACGACCAACCCAATCCACGAGGTATTGGAAACCTCTACCTCGTGGACGGGAGGCCACGATCCGGAGGATCTGCCGACCATGATGGTCCTGGGAGGGTGGAGGGGGTTCGGCCGGAGGGCACAATGGGCTGGAGGTGACTGGCTTGATCTGGGAGACGTGGAACATGGGATGGACACGGGAGTGGGACGGGAGACGGAGACGGACGGTGGTAGGGCTGATGACGGAGGTGATCTCATAGGGTCCAGAGAAACGGGGTGACAACTTACGGGAGGCTGCTCGGGTGGGAAGATCTCGGGTGGAGAGCCAGACTCGCTGACCGGGGTGGTAGGTCAGCGAATCGACGGTTCTGCTCTGCGGTGTCTTGGAGGGCTTGGATGGTCTGAGTCCAGAAATGTTTGCAACGGGTGATGTGTTCGTGGACGGAGGGCACGGCGATCTGTCGGTTGTTGTCGGGTAGGAGTGGGGGCTGACAACCTAGGGAAACCTCGAAGGGGGAGAGTCCAGTGGCGGTAGAAACATGACTGTTATGGGCATACTCAATCCAGGGGAGGTACTTGTTCCAATCCGTGGGGTTCTGGGAGGTGAGGCAACGGAGGGCGGTCTCCAGATCCTGGTTCATCCGCTCTGTCTGACCGTTGGTCTGCGGGTGGTAGCCGGAGGTCAGAGAGTACCGGGCCCCAAGGGCCACGGCAAACTCTTTCCACACCCGCGAGATGAACTGGGGACCACGGTCAGACAGAATCTCCCGGGGAATCCCGTGGAGGCGGAACACGTGTTTAACCAGGAGCTGGGCCGTGAGGAGAGCAGAGGGGAGCTTGCGGAGTGCGATGAGGTGGCAGGCCTTGGAGAATCGTTCGATGACGGTGAGGATAACTGACATGCCCTGAGACGAGGGGAGTCCAGTGACGAAGTCAAGAGCAATGTGTGACCAAGGGCGTTCTGGGATGGGTAGTGGTTGAAGGAGGCCAGCAGGGGGTCTGTTGGAGGGTTTGTTCTGGGCGCAGGTGGGACACGAGAGGACATATTGTTTGACATCTTTGAACATAGATGGCCACCAGAAACTTCGAGCTAGGAGGGTTTGAGTGCGATGGATACCTGGGTGTGCGGAGAACTTTTCGGCGTGAGCCCAATGAATGACACGGGATCTGACGGCGGAAGGGACGTAGGTGCGATTAGGTGGACCGGTTCCTGGGTCTGGGTCTGAGGGGAGTGCTTGTGTGATGAGATCCTGTACCTCCCACTGGAGAGCGCCGAGAACACAGGACGAGGGAATGATGGTGACTGGTTCCTTCTCTGAGTCGGGAGCGGAGTACAGGCGGGAGAGTGCGTCAGGCTTGACGTTCTTGGAGCCGGGGCGGTAAGAGATGGTTATGTTGAATCGGGAGAAGAACAGGGACCAACGGGCTTGACGGGAGTTCAGTCTCTTGGCGGTTTGGATGTAGGCGAGGTTTTTATGATCGGTCCTGATGAGGATGGGCTGCTCGGACCCCTCCAACCAGTGACGCCACTCCTCCAGGGCGAGCTTGATGGCTAGTAGCTCTCTGTCTCCGACATCGTAATTCCTCTCTGCCGGAGACAGCCGCCTGGAGAAGAAAGCGCACGGGTGGAGCTTTTGATCTTCCCCGGACACCTGGGACAGCACGGCTCCTACCCCTGTATCAGAGGCGTCAATCTCAACCACAAACTGTTTAGTTCGATCTGGGTAGATCAAGATCGGGGCACTGGAGAATCTGTTCTTGAGGCTGGTGAAGGCTGGTGAAGGCTGACTGGGCTTCGGGATTCCAGATGAAGGGGACTTTGGTGGAGGTTAGTGCATGGAGGGGGGCGGCAATCTGGCTGTACCCGCGGATGAAACGTCGATAAAAGTTTGCAAATCCTAAAAATCTCTGTAGGTCTTTACGGGTGCTGGGTACAGGCCAGTCGAGCACGGCTCGAATCTTCTCCGGATCAGATCGGACCCGCCCTCCTTCCAGGATGAGACCAAGGAATGCAACAGAGGGCTTGTGGAACTCGCACTTTTCGGCTTTGACAAAAAGTTTATTTTCCTGTAGGCGCTGGAGGACGAGGCGGACATGCTTCAGGTGCTCGGAGGGACTGCGGGAGTAGATTAAAATGTCATTGAGGTAAAGAAACACGAATTGGTTCAGGAAATCACAGAGGACTAGGGACTGAAAGACTGCGGGGGCGTTGCATAAGCCGAATGGCATGATTAGATACTCAAAATGACCGAGTGGAGTCTTAAACGCCGTCTTCCACTCGTCTCCCCGGCGGATCCGCACCAAGTGATAAGCATTGCGTAGATCCAGCTTAGTAAAGATGGTGGCTGACTGTACTGGCTCAAGTGCGGATGAAAGGAAAGGGAGTGGATACTTATTCTTAACTGTGATCGCGTTTAAACCTCTGTAGTCAATGCACGGGCGAAGGGAACCGTCCTTCTTCCCAACGAAAAAGAAACCTGCCCCTAGGGGAGAAGACGAGACACGGATGAGTCCTGCTGATAATGACTCTTTAATGTAACTCTCGAGCGCCTGGCGCTCGTTCTGCGAGATGTTATATAGGCGGCTAGATGGTAACGGGGCACCAGGTAAGAGGTCAATCGCACAGTCATAGGGACGGTGCGGCGGGAGTGAGCTGGCCTGTGCCTTACTGAAAACCTGTCCAAGGTCGTGGTAATCGGGAGGAACTAACTTTAACACCTCGGGATCAACCTGGACGCAGGTAGGTGTGGAGGAGGATGCTGTAGGTGCTGCTGATTTTAAGCAACTAGCATGACAACTGGGTGACCACGATTCAATCCGACGGTCCGCACAGTTAATCTGGGGGTTATGATGCTGTAACCACGGGAATCCGAGCACCTAACGGGCCTGCTTTACGGGAAAGATTAAAAACGTGACCCATTCACGGTGATTTCCAGATACCAGCAACTCAAAGGGTAATGTGCGGTGCGTGATACGGGGCAGGACGTCCCCATTTAAAGCAGAAACCTGGAGAGGCAGCTCGAGCGCCACAGTTCTTAAATTAGCCTGCTGGACTAATGAGGGGTCAATCAGGTTAAAATCACAACCGGAATCGATTAGAGCTGACACCTTGAAAGTCTCCCGGCCGGAAACGACGGCAGCGGGTAAACACAAATGAGGAGGAGATGATGGGAAGAACTCAGTATGGTCCGCCGGATCCTCCTCTTCAGCCGACGGACCGGCTCTTTTGGCCACTCCGGACAGTTCTTAATGAAATGTTCGCGCGAGGCACAATAAATGCAGAGTCTAGAAATCATTCGCTGCTGCTTCTCGTCTGGCGTGAGTCTAACACGCCCCAGCTGCATTGGTTCGGGTGAAGAGGGAGGTGGCGCAGTGGATTCGGCGAAACGAGCGGGGGTCCGCTCGATAGGAGCCGGCCGGACTAACGGCGGAAATGCTGGGCAGCTTCTCCCACGCGCTCGTAACCGGTTATCTAAACGCACAGCCAGAGCTATGCATTCCTTGAGTGAGTCTGGCTGTTCTACACGCGCCAGTTCATCCTTTAAAGATTCATCTAGGGACTGAAGGAAAACGGATTTTAAAGCTCGTATGACTTTAAAATCTGGTGACACTTGTATGGTTGTCTTTATACAGGAGACATTGTTGTCAAAATTAATGATTAATCTCAGGGATTACTAATTAACAAACTAATAATCTTAAAAATGCTATGTTCTTCTACATTTTGTTCTTCTTAAGTTTTTGTTGGGGCGTTTGCCAAACAAGTTGGTGTAGTACTGCCTCCAACCACAATTACTCTGTTTGGGTAGCACTATCTATCTGAATTTTTTTTTTTTTTTTTTATTGTCAGGTCAACGAAAACAAGTCTGAATAAAATAGAAGTAATGAGACTATTTCCAAAATGTAAGGAGTAGGAAGGACAAATAAATGTTCTTGAATCGGATGTTGGAGTTGGATGAGTTTGGACTTTATTGGACAACACATAACAGGATACAAACTGGAGCTGTATTTTCCTGTACTGTATTTTCCTGTATTGAACCTTATTAAACTGATTTATAGAACCTAACTATACTTATACAACATATTTGCAGGATTTAAGAATTAAACATCTTTCGTGCATGGTGGTAAATTTAGAACCTCCCCCTTTATATATACAGTATTTATATATATATATATATATATATATATATATATATATATATATATATATATATATATATATATATATATATACAGGACTGTCTCAGAAAATTAGAATATTGTGATAAAGTTCTTTATTTTCTCTAATGCAATTAAAAAACACGAAATGTCATACATTCTGGATTCATTACAAATTAACGGAAATATCGCAAGCCTTTTATTGTTTTAATATCGCTGATTATGGCGTACAGCTGAAGAAAACTCAAAAATCCTATCTCAAAATATTAGAATATTTCCTCAGACCAAGTAAAAAAAAAATTATAACAGCAAAACAAAATCAAACATTTGAAAATGTCCATTGATGCACTAAGTACTTGGTTGGGAATCCTTTTGCACAGATTACTGCATCAATGCGGCGTGGCATGGAGGCAATCAGCCTGTGGCATTGCTGAAGTGTTATGGATGCCCAGGATGCTTCAATAGCGGCCTTTAGCTCATTTGCATTGTTGGGTCTGGTGTCTTTCAGCTTCTTCTTCACAATACCCCACAAATTCTCGATGGGGTTCAGGTCAGGGGAATTGGCAGGCCAATCAAGGACAGTAATGCCATGGTCAGTACACCAGTTACTGGTGGTTTTGGCACTGTGGGCAGGTGCCAGATCTTGGTTGTGCAACGTTTCCTGCCACATTTCCCCCTTCCAACACACTTTTTGTGAATGTGCTTTGAAACTGCACTCTGTGAACAGCCTGCTCTTTGAGAAATTTCTTTTTGTGTCTTACCCTCCTGATGGAGGGTGTCAATGATGGTCTTCTGGACAGCAGTCAGATCAGCAGTCTTCCCCGTACTTGTGATTTAGTTTACTGAACCAAGCTGAGTGTTTTTCAAGGCTCAGGAAACCCTTGCAGGTGTTTCGAGTTAATTAGACGATTCAAGTGATTAGTTGAATAGCCTACTAGTATACTTTTTCACGATATTCTAATTTTCTGAGACAGTCCTGTATATATATATATATACACATATATATATATATATATATATATATATATATATATATATATATATGTATATATATATATATATATGTGTGTGTGTGTGTGTATATATATATATATATATATATATATATATATATATATATATATATATATATAAAACTTTTCAATCAAAGAAAAAAAGTATTTGAATCCAGAAATATATTTGAGACTCAAAAAAATACATTTGAACACTGATTTTCTTTGATTGAAAATGTTTTCTTTGATAGAAGTCCGTTTTCTTTTGTTTGAAGCAACGTTTTTAATTGAAGTAGCATTGTTTTTTGATTGGACCATATAATGGGTAGGACATTTGTGTCTTGATCATTCAATCAAAAAATAAGTTGCTTCAAACAAACAAACAAGAGTATCAATAAAAAAAGTCACTTCAATGAAAAGATAAACGTTTTCAATCATAGAAAATAGTTTTTGAATGCAAATAAAATATTTGAGACTCCAAAAATTGCATTTGAACACTTTTTTTTAATTGAAAATGTTTTCTTTGATTGAAGTAATCTTTTTTGTGTTTGGGGTATACATGGGTAGGACATTTGTGTCTTAATCATTCAATTCCAAAAAAGTTGTTTCAATAAAAAAAAAAAATTTTCAATTAAAAAAAAAATTTTTAATGCAAAAACAAAATTACCCGTCAATAAAAAAGTATTGAAGAGAATGTCTTTTTTCGTTGTTTTTTTTTTTTATTTGAAGTGAAAAAAAATTTGAAGTTGAAATTGTTTTGATTAAATAACTTTTTTTTTTGAAGTGAAAAAAGTTTTGAAGTTCAGATTTTTTCGTTTGAATCACTTCTTTTTAAGCTCAAAAAGTTTTGAAGTTCAAATTTTTTCGATTGAATCATTTTGGAACAAACGTTTCGCGGTGGGCGGGTGCTTCTCTATTGGTCAGACATGTTTGATTGACAAGTGTCTACACCAACGACGTCTTTCTGACAAAGAAGTCATGTTCGCCACTCGCCAGAAAGCTTTTTACCAGCAAGCCAGGGAGCAGCGGTGAAGTTGTCGGTAAGTAGATAAAACAGGTTGAAAATAATTGGTGTCATGTTATTAGCCTATTCTGTTGATATTTACAATTAATTGTACGCTTACTAACTTAGTTCACGTTGAGGAATGTTTGAAATGGTGTGAGGTTATATATTTAAATATTTTCAGACAGGCAAGCAAAGTGGGCGAACCTAGTTCATAACGTTCGCCTATGGCCCCCACACAGCAGCTTGCTATGTGCTAGTGCTACTGTGTTATGTTACACTGAGTAAAGTGGCCACACCGCTGCCTGTTTAGTAGATACTTTTATCTTGAGAGCGGGATATAGGTTGCTTAAGCTGCTGTTAGTCGAGGTGCATGCGTCTCCCCCCCCCCACACACACACACACAGTTACCGCTGGGTCCCGTGTCGGACTCGGCCGAGTGCCATGTACTGCGCGGGTATGGCAGGCCGTTTTAACATTTATTAGCTTGACTGAATATGTATTTCAGACATCTCAAATACATTCCTTCCTAGTCAAAATTTACATTTCAGACATCTACAATAACATTTCAGATATCTTGAATATAATTCATACTACCGCTAGCAAAGCGGAACCACAATCAGAAAATTCAGGAGCTTTTTCACGACGCCAGCAACACCAGGAGCATGTGGAAAGGCATCCGGGCGATCACTGAATACAACACGCCCTCCCCCCCGGTGGGTGAGGTTGATGCTGACTTTCTCAATGGACTAAATAACTTCTTTGGGAGGTTTGAGGCACTAAACAGCACTCCAGCAGTGAAAGCTGTCCCCCATCAGGAAGAGGAGGTCCACTGCCTTGACACCGCCGACGTGTGGAAGACTCTAAAGAGAGTCAACCCGCGGAAAGCCCCAGGTCCCAACAACATACCTGGGCGGGTGCTCAAGGAGTGTGCAGGTCAGCTGGCTGGTGTCCTCACAGACATTTTTAACACCTCGCTGGACCAAGCCACAGTGCCAGCATGCTTCAAGTCTGCCTCCATCATTCCGGTGCCGAAGAAACCTCAAGTCACCTGTTTCAATGACTACCGGCGTGTTGCACTGACTCCCATCATGATGAAGTGCTTTGAAAGGCTGGTAAAGGAACACATCGTCTCCAGTCTCCCATCTACACTCGACCCGTTCCAGTTTGCCTACCGACGGAACCGCTCCACTGAGGACGCCATCTCCTCCGCTCTTCACCTGAGCCTAGCACACCTTGAGGAGAAGAACACGCACGTGCGGATGCTGTTCCTGGACTTCAGTTCAGCGTTCAACACCATCATCCCACAGCATCTGGTGGGAAAACTGGAACATCTGGGCTTCAGCACACCCCTTTGCAACTGGCTGCTGGACTTCCTAACCAACAAACCTCAGTCGGTTCGGGTCGGACAGAACACCTCTGATGTCATCACCCTCAGCACGGGCTCCCCTCAGGGCTGCGTCCTGAGCCCCCTGCTGTTCACCCTGATGACACACGACTGCGTCCCCAGGTTCACCACCAATCACATCGTGAAGTTTGCAGACGACACAACGGTGGTGGGCCTGATCAGGGATGACAACGACCAGGACTACAGAGAGGAGGTGGAGCAGCTGGTGGACTGGTGCAAAGACAACAGCCTGATCCTGAACGTGGAGAAGACGAAGGAGATCATCGTCGACTTCAGGAAGAACCGGCCTCACCACGCTCCGCTGCTCATCAACAGCTCAGCTGTGGAGGTGGTCAGCAGCACTAAGTTCCTGGGGGTGCACATCACGGACAAGCTCACCTGGACTGTGAACACCATGTCACTGGTGAAGAGGGCACAGAAGCGACTGTACTTTCTGCGGAGGATGAGGAGAGCCCGCCTGCCCCCGCCAATCCTCACAAACTTCTACAGAAGCACCATAGAGAGCATTCTGACCAGCTGTCTCTCTGTGTGGTGTGGAGGCTGCAGTGCCTCCGACTGGAAGAACGTGAGGAGAGTGGTGAGGACAGCAGAATGGATCATCGGGGCTCCTCTCCCCTCCATAAAAGACATTTCATCTCAGCGTTGTGTGTCCCGAGCCCGTAACATCATCAGGGACCCGTCACACCCCCATCATGGACTGTTCTCCCTGCTGCCCTCTGGGAAGAGGTTCCGCAGCATCCGCTGCAGGTCCACCAGGTTCTGCAAAAGCTTTTTCCCTGCTGCCATCAGACTGTTAAACTGCTAAACTGTTGTTGAACTGCCAAACTACAACCCACAAACTCTGCACATTTGCATTTTTTGCACATTTTAGCATCATTGTAGCTCATATATTCACACATTTGCATTTTTTTGCACATTTTTGCTTCATTGCAGCTCATATAGCATTAAAAATGCTATTGGACTCCTAGTCTTAAAATTGCACAAACAAATGCATCCATGCACAAATGCCCTTACATAATCCAATCTGTACATAAACAATGTCTCTTTTTTGTTACATTTCAACTGTTTGTATACTGTATATTTAAAATCTACTGTTTACTTCTAAATCTCTGCCGCACCTAAAAACTGTAATTTAACTTCTACTGTGATTTACAAAAGCTGTACGAAACGAAATTTCGTTCTGTACGCACTTTGTGCATACCGAATGACAAATAAAGTTGTCTAAGTCTAAGTCTACTAGTACAAATTACGTCACTTTCCCCATTCATGTGTATAGGGCTTTTATTTACAGACATCTACAATAACATTCTTCCAATCTAAAATAAACATTCCGGATGTCTAAAACTGAATTCCAACTAGGATGAAATCTAATTTCAGATCTCCATAATCCACTCAATACTAGTCATAATTATCATTTCACATATAAAAAATAAATTAAACATTCTAGATATCCAGATATATAATTCTTGACATCAAAAATATATTTCTACTAGTAGAAATGACATTACATATATCCACTATCCACTGGCGCTATATAAATAGCATTTAAATAAATTGAATTGAACTTCTGGTCACAAGAAACCAAAACTTTTAAAATGAGATTATAGAATTGTTACATTACAGTTAATCTTTCTCCCCTTCCCATCTCTCAGAGTTACCCTAAAAGCCATTTTGTCTTAGCTGATCAGTGGAGTGGACATGAGTATTTCTCCAGCCAGCCATCAAATAAATGTCACATATTAGTGCTAGGGTATTTTGTATGTCAGGGTTCGTTTTTAATGATGCGTTCCTCATTCTAGTGAATTCAGTCTATTTCAAGCAGAGGAATTTTTAGTCTTGGGTAGTCATTTAACTAACCATCCTTTTATATTTCTTCTGCAGCATTGGAAGCAAAGTTGTACTACTTTGTAGCAAAAATTATTACAGTCTGTGTTGTCCGTGGAGGAGTTGTCCACCATTTTTTCTCAGAAAGGCTGTTTCAGCAATTTGCGGGCTCCCAACGGCCCCTTTCAGAGCAGAAGTCCTGCATGATCACAAACTCCGGGAGCAGCTAATCAAAGTGAGTATAAGATGTCATTTTGCAAACCATTTCAAAGTTTGTAATCACCTTCAATACTTTCTAAATAGCTTAGTCCTGTATAGGTTGGGCCTACCACAGATGAGGCTCAACAGCCTCTGTGTGAAGTTTGCATGTTCTCCCTGTGTATATGTGGCCCCCTTCAGGCACACCGGTTTCCTTCCATTGTCCAAAGACATGCACTTAGCATGAGTTTATTGGTGGGACTCCTGTGTCCATCCATCCATTTTCTGACCCGCTTAATCCCTCATGGGGTCGCAGGGGTTGCTGGTGCCTATCCCAAGCGTTCACTGGGCAAGAGGCGGGGTGGACTCATGTGTATTCATCTTTATTCAGACAAAAGAAGGTGAAACCACCAATGAGGCTAATTTTGCCATTGAAGAAGCAGCAGACAGCCTTAGCATCAAGGGTTGCCTTAGGCATGCCCCAAACTGGAGAAAAAAGGACTCCCTAGTTCGCTCCGCTGTCAAGTTTATTGTCAATGTACGTATGAGAGTTGCCCACGACCAGTAACATATTCCCACCCTCTTATCTTAACAAAGGCTTTGATGTTGTCATAAGATCTGAAGGAAAAAAATGGGTTCCTCCATGTTTCTGTTAGCATACTTGTGTTATGGTGCTTTTATGAGTAAGATTGATGGACAGGGATATGATATTAATCTATACTTCTAAAAACCACCAACCAGGCCAGAAATCTGGATTTAGCGACAGATTCAGACCTAAATTTTAAAAACAAGTTAAGGCAATTACAAAATCAGCCTTAAGAATATCAGATGAAATGTGTGATAACTTTGCAGGACCTGGCGAAACTAGTCCTCCATTCATCTGCAGTCAGCCTAATTATTGTAACAGCATGTTTACAGATCCACCATTTAAATATACAGGGGTTGGACAATGAAACTGAAACACCTGGTTTTAGACCACAATAATTTATTAGTATGGTGTAGGGTCTCCTTTTGCGGCCAATACAGCGTCAATTCGTCTTGGGAATGACATATACAAGTCCTGTACAGCGGTCAGAGGGATTTTAAGCCATTCTTCTTGCAGGATAGTGGCCAGGTCACGACGTGATGCTGGTGGAGGAAAATGTTTCCTGACTCGCTCCTCCAAAACACCCCAAAGTGGCTCAATAATATTTAGATCTGGTGACTGTGCAGGCCATGGGAGATATTCAACTTCACTTTCATGTTCATCAAACCAATCTTTCACCAGTCTTGCTGTGTGTATTGGTGCATTGTCATCCTGATACACGGCACCTCCTTCAGGATACAATGTTTGAACTAGTGATGTTACGTTATGTGCCGAGGCTTCGAGGCGTGTGTCGAGTAATGGAGGGGGCGTTTCCGTAAAGCGCGTATCGAGGCTTGCTTCATTTAGGGGAGGAGCCGAAAACGATGACGTCCGAAGCCTCGCTGCCCGGCTGTACCACATGACTGCTTCGGGAAGTGGTTCAGATTTCGGCGCGGGGTTTGACAGCTTTATAAACCCCACAGCAGTGTTTCCCGCAGCACTATGTTGGCGAGGCAACATTCCAAAAAAAAAAAAAAAAACGAACTCGATATGCTTGCATGTTTATTTGACGTTAACACGCATTTTTTGTTGTTACTTTCTCGCGTACATATAGGGAATGGCAGGGAAAAAACAGGCAAAAATACATGGATACTTTGAAGCGAGAAGCGACTTCACCGACGCCCCCCCCCCACCCCCCCCACCCCCCTCTGCGCAAAACCGCGCGGATGACTGGCGCATTACTATATTACAAACACACTATCACAATTTTTGCATGCTGATGTTTACTTGTTCTGCAAATAAAGACAGGTAACAGACACTGTATTTATTCCCTTTTAACCAGCCACCAGAAAACAAGAGCTGGATGAAGCTCTAGTCTCCATGATAGTGAAGGATACCCAGCCTTTCACTATTGTGGATGACGTTGGATTCAGGACAGGCTGGAGAACCCCCTGGAGTACTGGGCTAATCATCGGTCACTGTACCCCAATCTGTACAAACTTGCACTTATTTATTTATGCACCCCGGCATCATCTGTGCCATGTGAGTGTGTCTTTTCAAAGGCTGGAGAAGTAGTGTCAAAAAAGAGAAATCGTTTGAAACCAAAAACTGTGGCGAAATTGTTGTTTCTTAATAAAAATGCATGAAATCATCCAAGTTACACAAGCATTAGCCTATTCACTACCCCCTCCCTAGTTCCATAAGCACTTTCACTGTCCTCTGCCTGATGAAGCCCATGCCATTTTTCTAGAGTCACGGAAAAACATTATTACACAACATGCCATATCACATGACACTACTATTTTTGGAATAATTACACACAGAGAATACATTCAAACAATATTTTATTATACACATGTGTATACAAAATTTATGTAGACAAATGATTTCGTCCTACACCTTTTGTGAAGTCATTCCCAAGAGCCATAATAGACAAAAAATCAATGCATCACACGTGTTAAGATACAGCTGGCTGTGATTATACACCTGGCCAGTAGGTGGTTTCGTGTGCACATGAAGCATCAAGAAATGAAGCCTTTGTCAAACCAGTTGGCTCAAGTGGTTCACTGCCTCATGAGGCTTCATCTCACCATCACTAGTTTGAACCATTGGTGACAATATGTCACCCATAATGTTGTGTGCATTGCAATATTTTGAGCAAAACTGTGCTCTTACCCTGCTAATGCGGTACCGCGCACGTGACGTCACGGCCTTAAGAGTAACGCCCCTTTTGCCGCACCGGTAGGGCAAACAGTCGTAGAACGCACATACAAACCAGCCATTACAAGCGCAACAGAACCAGCGATATGACCGACTTTGCAGCCATTAAACTTACCCAAGACGATGTCCCAGGCGCACGGTTTACTGGTCGCACTGTGGAAGAGCACACCAACCTTCAGCTGAAACGGTGGCTTGAGTGTCAAGGGCTAAAAAAAAAACGGAAGACGGGCCGAGTTGATTCAACGGTAAGCTTTGTTTTTTTCCCTGCTCGGCGTTCATGCCTTTGTTATGATTTCCACCGTGCTCCGTTCACGTCGGCCTTTTTTGTTAGTTTGCAATCAACGTCCAGGAATCTGTATATCTATGGTCAACTTAGGTGCCTAAGTCAATATCGCGCGGCAGGATAGACACGCAGACATAACAAAAGTGTAACAAAGGATAGCTCGTTTCGTCGTTAGCTCTTCGACGCCTGAGCAGATTTAAGCTTCAGTAAAACACCAAAATACTCTCACCTGTTCACTGCTTGATGTCGCTGGAATTGGGTCAGGATGTTCTTCAGTTGGGCCCTTTCCACCGACAAAATGCTTGCTACATATGTAGGTGAATTTGGTAACTTTTTCCGGGTTGAAATGTTGTGTAGGCCGCCCGCACAAGTGTACCCAACGCACACACTTCTCCTTGGCACTCTTGAGTTTCGGGAAATTAATGAAGAAAACATCCTTCATATGCGGCCGATCAGCGTACCTCGAGTCGCTGTTGCACGTCCCATAGCAACAATGTTTATAAACCATGGTCTTAGATGTTGGAAAAAGCAGTCGTTTACCGAGTAAAACCTAGGCTAACGCACGTCTCTTCCACACCAAAACAGCGGCGCGTTTGGGAGTTTGCCCTACTGCGTACCACGTGATGTGACGTCATCGTGACGTTGTGTTTCTAAAAATAGCTCGCGCGCGGTACCGCATTGGACCTTCACACTCTGCTCTTATTGGTTCAATGTGCAATTAATGAAGATTGGCCACCAGGCTGGTCCAATTTAGCCATGAAACCTCCCACACTAAAATGTGGGAGGTTTCATTGGTGTTTCAGTTTCATTGTCCAACCCCTGTAATAGAGATCTGCAGCTCATTCAGCCCTAGCTAAAAACAAACCCTTGGACCACATCAGTCTGGTTCTGAGGTCTTTCCATTGGCTCCCTCACTGTCAGAAGACAGACTTTTGAGTTATGCTGCTGGTCTATAAAGCTCTGATTGTTTTAGGACCAGGATCCATCAGTGGCCTTCTGATCCAACATAAATCTCTAAGACCTCTCAGGTCATCTGGATGCAATCTGGACCGGTTCCCATAGTCAGAAGCAGACCTAAAGAAGCTGCATTCAGCTTCTATGCTCCACATGTCTGGAACAAACTCCCAGACTCAGCTAAAACATTTTTATGTAAATCCAGATTAAAGACCCACCTGTTCTCAGGTCTATAGTTAATATTAGCCTGGCGGCCCACCATGCTAATAATACGCTGAGAAATGCAGAGTGGTCAACACTCCGCGTTGCAGGCAGCCTTTGAAAGCACCCATGATTGTTTTGGTCTACAGACAGTGCTCAAGCACAACCTTGTGTCAAAATAATGCGTATTGTTCCTTTAATAAATTGTTTGTTAAGCATGTTTGTTTTTTTATCTGTACTTTTTTAATGTCCTCTGTACCTTGCTTTAAGGTTTTTGTAGAAATTGTCTTGTACATTAGATGTGCTTTAGAAATAAACTTGCCTTGCCTCTTGGGTTTGCAGAGGGCTTCAAGATTCTGGGGCTACTGAAAGAGCTCCAGAAAAACCCAGCCGTTGTGCCTGACATGTCCGTGTGTGAGGAGAAAGCCCTCACTGCCAGGGACATGAGCCACAGTGGCCTATTCTGCTTAGGGCAGCAATCAGCGCGTTCTGGAGAACCAATTGGCCTGCTTTTGGAGAAACTGGCTGATTGACATTGAAGGTCTGTTTTTGCATTTTAGTAAATTTCCATAAATTTAAAATTACTTTGTAAAATACATCAGGGGTATTTTTTCCATGTCTAACAGTCGTATTCTTCTATTGTTCTGTCTTATAGAAGAGGAGGATGGTCCACCCTCTCTCTCGATGTTCTGATGTTCATCTCTGGAGCCTCTGCCATCCCTCCACTTGGCTTTTCCTGCCAGCCTGAAATCCAGTTTCTGCATGACACCAAGACAATTTACCCAGAAGCCAATACTTGTGTTGTTGTCCTGTTGTATCTGTCGCTGCACTCCTCCTACAAGGCTTTTAGAATATACATGATGGAGGGAATTTTGCAAGCTCCGACCTTTGGAGTTTCTTAAATGATCACGAATGTGACAGTGAAAGGTTATGCTGTAAGGTGATGACGGGTTTGCATGTTTGTCCAGCTGTTGTTAATGTTTTACTTCATTTTAAGGTAAAACGTGGATTTACAAGTCTGAAAAGTGCACCAGTGTTTAAAAAATACTCTTCATATGGTTTTTACTAAAAGCGTTTAGCTGGTTCTGAGGATAAAATATCAGAAGACTGTGTCAGATGATTTCAGGTTCTGTCATTAAACTTCTGAAATGGTTTTAGATTTTAACAACTTTCAGGAAGTTGACAAATTGTTATCCAAGACTATCATATGTTCTCTTCTAGGTTTTTCTTTATGGCAATAAAGAAAATACTCAAAATTAAAGTTTGATACATAAAAAAATATTAAACTGAATTTATCATGGCCACTAATGACAAAGAAAAAAAATTAAAAAACAGATATTTTTGCCAATAGGAGGGAGAAGTTTAACACAAGGAGAGTGCCAAAATAAAAATGTGTTTTTTAAAAGAAAGGGAATGAATAATATTATTGTTATTGTGTCCCACTAGTTAATTCTTCACGAAAACATGCAGTTTTATATCT
Organism: Fundulus diaphanus; assembly: GCA_037039145.1. Lineage (NCBI taxonomy): Eukaryota > Metazoa > Chordata > Actinopteri > Cyprinodontiformes > Fundulidae > Fundulus > Fundulus diaphanus. Next base: position 1,687,078 of record CM073121.1, on the reverse strand, counting down.
TTATGTTTGAAGCCTGAAATTTGGCCAAAGGTTGAAAAGTTCAAGGGGGCTAAATAATTTCAGAAGATTCTATATGTGAGATCATGTTGGTCCAGACAACTCCGATATGACAGCAGCTCCAGATGGAAGGGAGGTCGAAACTGAGTCTGTTTGTTTACACTGAACCTACTAGTGAGAAGGCCTTCCCATATAACTCACAGTATAAGATATGTAAACTATATTCCCATTAGAGTCAATAAAGAAGCTGTTTTATATTACCTAGTCGGTCTGATGTGTTTGTGCATAATGTGTACAGTCCTTTGGAGCTCTTATGGAAGAGATGTTGTGAGCCTCTGTCGTCTTGACTTAGTTGGGCATCTAAATTTGCTAAACAGAATCTTTCGCTCAGAGCACAATTAAAACGTGGTAGGCTGTGGTAGAAACGCAAACATCCGAAGGTTAGGTTAGGGATACAGTGACGGTTTTCATGCTTCTTCCTTTTCCTGAACCAAAGTTTACAAGTTCCTCACAGCGGCCTGACTGCAAGGTCACATTGGACCGCACCCAACAGAGTTATTTCAGAATCAGAAATACTTTAATAATCCCAGATGGAAATTATTTTCGTTACACGCTGCAGATATAAAAACATAATTATATAAATACAACATTCCCCACAAAGGAAATATAAATATATACATATGTAACTATATATATAAATATTTCCAGATCTAAAATAAAGTGATGATGGCAATGTGCAAAAGAATGAATAAATGTCAATAATATTCAATAAATGTATAATTCTGCATCAGAATTACAGACGAGCTGCTGTGTGATTACTTTCTGTTGGCAAACCATGGTGGTTCCAAGCCTGTCTGAACTGTTCCAGCCTCCTTTGAATCTCAGGTGGATATACAATATGTAAAGAAAGTCTGTGGATATCATTATCTGGGTTAAGATTCTCTGCGTCCTCCAGACAGTAGAATGTATGGTAGAAATGCTGCAGCACATGCAAAAATACATTCTGCCAAAGGTGTTCTATGCGCTGATTATGAACTGATTCTCCTGTTATGAAGCCTCAGTGTTCCAGCCCTTGAACTAGATGCATGCATAAAGCAAGCAGCATGTTTTCATCCCCATGGTCTGATCTGACTCTTGATGGTAGTCCATAGTAAGATGTTGCTTTCAAAAACTGACAGAGTACTGTTGTTGCCCTATTGTTTGTACTGCAGCTGAGGTAATCCGACACGAGTCTCCATCGATGGCACCATGTATCACAAAGCCCCATCTAGAAAGTTGAAACAACACAAAATAAAATTAATACTTAAAATAAGGATACAACCACCTACCTGGAGACAATATACAATAATGATCAGAAAACCTGTATTAGAAATAAATCAATGGTTTCAATATTTTTTGCTGAAATTATGTTATTGACTCACAAATCAAAATGTGAATGAATAATTGAATTAGTATATCAGCAAATATTTGAAACACGTTATCACCTAGTGCTAAAAATCAACATTATCAATCTTCAAAAAGACAAAGTTATATATTCATTGCTGGAAAAACACTCAAGGTCACTATATTGTTTCAGTTGATAATTTTCTGTAAAAAGCCATTCAGAGCACAATAACTCAACAGTTATCTTTAGTTAGAACTTAAAGAGCTACTGATATCAACCTGGAGGGTATCCCAGATAGGAGGCTTAACAAATATGGAAAAGCCTGGTGTCTAGGTTGCTAAATTCTGTTAAAGGGTAACTCTCCCCCCAAATCAGCTGTTTGTTGTCAATAAACTGTTAACATGGTTGTTTTATAGTACTATCTACATATCCTGGTCATTATTTTTGAAAGATTATAATGCATATTTGTTAAAATCCGGCTTTTGTGTCCAAAACTCTCAGTATGGCGCCTTCCTAGGGTCAAACTTCTTGCATTGAATTTCAAATTAACATTGGTTTCTGCACGTGCCACGTAATTCTGAGCGTGTGACATTGGTCCCCTGGCTGCTCAGGACTATAAAAGCCAGCTCAGTCTTAAAAAACAAAACAAAAAAATAGAGCATCTTCTTGTGCCTCCATAGGGAGCACTATTGCACTTTTCAAACCCTCTAGCGACCTTTTTTCTCTTCAAAAAACAAATCTACCAACTTTTTATGTGTTGTTGGGGAGTGTATGTGAAAGCAATCTGCAGTTCTGCAGTTAGTGTCTTGAGGCAGCCGGGAAGGGGCTGCTGTGAGACTGTGATGTTGGTTCTAGGTTGGACATTGGACATGGGCGATCTGCGGTATCTGCCTGCTGTTTGAGTCGATATAGAGAGGGTGATCTGGGGGCAGGATTTATACAGGAATGAGTAACCCTAATTTAATGCTTTTTAATGCTCTTTTAATGCTCGTAGAAATAAATTTAATGCCATCAACAAGTACCCATATATATATATATATATATATATATATATATATATATATATATATATATATATAGTACTTGTTGATGGCTGTGTTCAGACACCAGAGCACCTCCGCATGCAGTGTTGCATTGGATCCAAATGTTGTTCGAAGACCGTCTGAGTTCTCGACGTTAGTGGCAGTAAAGCTTGCTCCAGCTGCTGCTGTGCTGTTTGCGGTAGCTAATGCGGACGTGACTGCGTTGGTTACAGAAAAGTAACTTGACATTGTTAGCTGTTGTCTGCCCCTTGCAGCTTATCTGTCTGCAGTGGTGTAGTGGTCCCTGGAGAAGTGGGTATACTCTCAATGTTTGCCCTTTTAGACGCGGATCAGAAAAATGCTGTTTTAGAAACAATGACATGTAACACTGCTCTATTTAGTTTACCCAAAAATCCATCACTAGGGTTTACTCATTTTAGCCTAAAATATTTAGCCTAAAACATTTAGATTACAATATTTCCTTGAGCTACTACGTGAGGTGTGAAAATACTGTTGTCTCTTTTTCAAAGATTTTATCCAGCTTCTGGCAGGTAATGTAAAATTCTCTTTGGTTTATATTGAAGGAATTCCTACACTACATCCAGAATCAACATTTCATTACTTTACTGTAGGTTTTTCAATATAGACCTAGATGAAAAGGCATATGGAAAGTCCTAAATTGAATGAGAAAGAGAATCTATAGAAAGAGATAAAGTTAATAACGAGGAGAACATCAAAACTCAAATCTCTTTGTCTTTGCAAATGAGGAATTGTCAAATATACCAGTTGAAACACCCAAACAACTGTTGATCCTGTTGATTTAGACACCCTGACAATGAATGTTTAGCCCCTGGATTTTAAAATGGACGGTGATTTTAAACTTGACAGTCAAAAAGGGGCCTCAGTTAAGTCATTTTTATCATTTAAGGAACAAAGCAAAGGTAAAACCTATTCTTTCAAGGCAGAAATATGGAAACACTATATAATTCTCTTTATCTCTGAATCGGTCAGTCCTCACTCAAATGTCTGCAGCTGGTTTAAATGCTGCTGCACACCTTTTAATGGAAAAACATAAAATAAAGCACATTACACGATCCTGGCCTCCCTTCACTAACCCTAACCCTAACTCAAGGAATTATTTTAAACTAAATATTTTAGGCTAAAATATTAAACTGTTTATTGGTTGTTGTTTTTTCTTCAATCCCACCGTTATGTTTAGTCATTTCTGCCAAAAGCTGCAGCATTTTCATTTAATCCATCTGAATGCAGTATTTACTAGCCCTACTCTGACTGGATGGAAAGAAACCTGTCTGTGATTGGCTGGTGAGGTGGACAGTTTTTGAAGTCAAGAGCGCACAGACAGAATCCCACGAGCCGCGCACAGCTGGTGTTGAGCGTGAAAGTAGTAGGTCACGGGCAGACACGGAAGCGAGTGCGAGCATAGTGGGTTGAGAAGAGTTTATCAGTCTTGAGCGCGCGCGTGATGTTTAAACGCTGAATACCTGTCTCACTGTGCGCCCAAACAAAAGACACAAATATCGCTCCAGAAGTTGGTATACGTAATGCTGACTGAAAAATAAGTGGGTATGCGCCGTATACCCGCGTACACCCTGGACTACACTGTCCCACTTCATGTGAGACCGTAAAGCATTGACACCCATTGTGCAAAGCTTAATTTCTTTTTACAAACACGGCAAAATTCTTCGTCATCTTTACCGTCGACAGGCTGCAGCCATGTCCCAAATTCCTCGTTTTCCATCCGCTTTTGTTGAAATTAGCATTTTCCCCATTCTCTAGCTCTCTCTCCGCCCTCGAGTCCCTTTTCCGAACATTAAAAACATACGGCTTTACGATCAACCGGAAGCAGTTCCGCGCACAGCGCGGAATCAGTTATATCTGATATAATATATCTGACGAAACTGTTTTTATGACCGTATTTTTTTTTAGAAAAAAATAAGGCATTTTTAATGCCACAGATAATCACATTTAATGACTTTTAATGCCAATTAAGGCCTTGATTTTTTAAAAATTAATTTAATGACTTTTAATGACTTTTAATGCCCCGCGGAAACCCTGGGGGTTGACGTGTCCACATTACAAATCAATCATGATGCACAAAGCTGCCGGTGATCCTGCCTGAGTTACAAAGCAGGAAATATATGTTGATTCTGATTCTGATATATGATAATATATAACAGGACCGATTCTGTCCCCCATTTGACTCTGCAGCGCCAGGTTGTGGCTTCACTAAATCAGGGCCTTGAGCCAGCAGGTCAAATTGATCAGAGTCTGGCCTGCTTGGCTCCACAAAAACCTTCCTACACCGCCAGGGATAAGGAGGGTGAAAAATCCTCCAACTCAAAAGACCGAAACGTGGCGTAACTACCAGCATAATTCTGCTCACTCTCCATGATTCAGTACGGCAAATCAAGCAGCCTGTCTCACTCTCATATATATATATATATATATATATATATATATATATATATATATATATATATATATATATAAATAAAATCAATATGCCACAAACTGTTGGGGTACGGCACATGGTAAGCCCACCTTGCAACAGTCCGACTCCACCTTCTTGCAGCAGATGTCAAGTTTGTCCTTCCCAACATTTAGCGTACCCTGGCCCGTGTGACAATCACACCTTGAGCACGAAGCAGCACCCTCATCATCTGAAAAATACAAACATGAAAGCATTAATGATTAAAAAATACTCTCACAAGCGGATCCAACTTAAATATCAATTTTCTATAGAAAAGACAAACCTCATTCCCAGTGTTTGGATACTGGTCCTGCAATGTGCTCACACGCTCTTGCAGCTGATTGTCATCTAAGGCAGACAGCCTTCCTCTTATGCGTAGGTCCACCAGCTTTGATTTGTTTGACGAGGAACATCCCATCATTTTTGCCTTTTTTTGATTCTATGTCCTTGCTTCATAAGGACGTGTATGCGCTCTCTGGTAACAATAGACGGTCTGCCACTCCGCCCTAGGAAAACAAATGTTAAGTATTACATTTTATACAGAAGACAACCCAATCTTTAACAGCAAAAAAATAAAATAGAAATCAATTAACAAAAAAAAAAAAAGAAATTCTGTTTGTGAGGACTTACCTGAACTAGCCCGCCTTATGAAGAAACGACAATCCTCGGTTCGATGGAAATGAGCCATTGCTAGCGCTCCAACCTCAGTCAAACTGCTTTACTGTTCATTGTAGGTTTCTGTAGACAATAAATGTTCAATTCTGTGAAGGTTTCTTACACAACTTTCTATTGAACGTCGCTCTCTGTCGCTACACATTCCCTGGCTAAGGGCTCGCTCAGTTTCATGCCCTTTTCTTGCAATTCTGTCAATTACTACCAACGCCATTACTGGTTGCAAATTGACGGACAGAAAGCGGAATTTACGAAGTTGGATGTCTAACATATTGGTTTCAAAACTTTTCATCATTGATTTTTGATATCTGAAATAAAAACTATGACCGGTAAAAAATGGATTATGGAGATCCAAGATTAGTTTTCAGACATCCAGAAAGTTTAATTTAGATAGGAAGAAAGTTATTTTAGATATCCGAAAGTAAAATCCCACTACACATAAATGGGAAAAGTGATGTAATTTCTACTATAAATAATTATATTTAAGATATCTAAAATTTCCACTTTAGATAGCAAGAATTCTTTTGAAGATATCTGAAATACACATTAAGTCAAGACTTTAGCACTACAAAAAGGGAACTAAAAGTGAGTAAAACTTTCTTGAAATCAGTGTATTCTTCCTTGATTTGAGCAGCTAAATAAAACTATTTGCCAATGGAATGAGTATTCTTACCCCTAAAATAAGGTTATTAACTATTCTGCACTTGAAATAAGATAAGATAAGATAGTCTTTATTGATCTCACAATGGAGAAATTCACTTGCCACATCGGTTCATACAAGAAGGTGCAGAGTAGGAAAGGTGCATTCAGTTATATACAGTGAATTTTCATATATACAATGGATCAAAAAGGATACAAAAAAAAAATACAAAAAGAAATAGGAATGGGCATATGATGTCTTATTTACATACATAGTGATCTATATATATATATAAACATATATACATACTATATATATATATATATATATATATATATATATATATATATATATATATATATATATATATATATATATATATATATATATATATATATATATGCCTACATACATACGTACCTACACGTATATATGTGCATATACATACGTACATGCATTTGTACATACATGTGTACTGACATATGTTCAGGTGGTGATAGCAGCAGAAGTCACTACTTCAGGATTATTGCAAGGGTTGTAGCCCAGTGTATTAATTAGATTATTGCACATTAGTCATTGCACATTAGTTATTACTGTTGTGGTTACAGATGATGGAGATGAACTGTTATTATTTTAAGTGTAAAAATCTTATTCCGTTGGCAAATTGTTGTCAATTCAACATTTTAGGTGCCAAGAGCAATGACTTGTCAAATCCAGACTATGTGCCCTCCATCAACTTGGGCTATAATGAGGCAAGGAGACAGACAGATAGTGGACAAAGACAGTCCAGATTTCTAAGGGCAGAAAAGCGAGAAATCAGAAAGCAGCATGTGGAGGCAGCATCAGTTCTTTTAGACCTGGCCAGGCAGGAAAAGAGATCAGCTTCCCCAGAAAAAGACTTTTCAGGTTGTCACAGTTAATAATTTCTTTTCTTCCTTGATTCTTTAAAATTAGAATATTTGTATTAAGTACTTTACAAAAGTGTGATATTTGATGTGATATTATGATTCTCATGTAACATTATTTATTTATTTATTACAGAGCCGTCAACATCAATTCATGATTCTTGTGTGCAGAAAAGTTGTGACCTCCGGAAAGAAACTCAGCAGCTCTATGCAGAGTTAGGACGACTTCAGGAGGAAAATTTGCGTTTGTCAACCTTATTGAACAAGCAACATTTAGAACAACAAGTGATAGAAAGTGATAGAAAGCTGCAATTTCACACTGGCATTCCATCCGTGGCAATATTCTTGTGGCTGCTTTCATTTGTGGAATGTGTGTTACCTACAAGCAGAGTCATGTCACCTAAGAGTGTTCTATTGTGTGTTCTTATGAAGCTAAGGTTAAATCTGCAGCATCAGGATCTAGCCTATCGGTTTAATGTTTCGCTGACCACAATTTCAGACATTCTTAATCAAGGACTTCCAAGACTTGCTAGAAAACTTTGTTTCCTTATTCAGTGGCCAGAGAGAGAGTACCTGATTGCAAATATGCCACACATATTCAAGGTCTCATACCCAAGGTGTTCCAGCATCATTGACTGTTTTGAAGTCTTTATTCAGAGACCTGGAAAGCTAACAGCTAGAGCACAGACATGGTCTAACTATAAACATAATAACACAATAAAGTTTTTGGTTTCCATAACACCAACAGGGGCCATTTCTTTTGTATCAAAAGCATTTGGTGGGAGAACATCAGACAAAGTGATCACACTCAGAAGTGGATTTCTGGACAACATTCAGTATGGTGACCAGGTTTTGGCAGATCGGGGGGTTTTAATTTCAGAAGACTTGGCCAACCGTGGTGCAACACTTGTTATACCTTCATTTACCAAGGGAAAGGCCCAATTATCTGCTAAAGAGGTTGAACTGTCTCGCAGGATTGCTCATGTGCGCATTCATGTTGAGAGAGCTATAGAGAGACTAAAGAACTTTAACATCTTGAGTTCGAATATGACAATGCACATGGTCCCACATGCCGACAGTGTAGTTACCATTTGTTCTGCGCTCTGCAACCTGCAACCTAAACTAGTTATGTAAATGAGAAAATTCTCTCACTCAAGAAGTGACATGTTTGTTTGAAATTATTTTAACTATTTTCTGTGTGTGAAATTTTTAAACTGAATTTGAAATGGTATTTTTTCCTTTACCTGTATTTTAAGTTTTCTTTTCCATTCAATATAAGTGTACAACTGGAATTAAAAACAAAATTTCACAATAAAAACAATTTATTTTAAATATTCATGTATTCAATTTATTTACAAAGCGAATAAAAATGCAAGTAATTCAAAATGTCCTTCAATTCTGGTATTTGAACTAAAGATCCAGTTTGGAATAGATTAATGCTGTCCTCAATGACTCATCATGGTTCACAACTTGCACAAAACCACTGACCACGGGGTTTTCGTCGAATGTTCACACATTTATAGTGGAACCATTCGTACGGACATAACTCACCATCACATTTAATCATTCGTCCATATTCAGGTTCATTACAAATGCACCAGGTTTTTTTTCCATTACTATCCAGTTCTTGGTTGACAACAGGTTCATTTTGCATTGCATTACATTGAAATGACTGTTGTCATTTCAGCTTTTAACTTTTTGTTCTCTCTCTTTTTTCTTCATAGTAGGTACACCTGGTCTGACGTTCTGTTAACTGTGACATCATCCAGAGAAGACGGCTCACCCGCTACTACCATCTAATGTAGAACAGATTACTGGATCAATGTGTGCTTCTGTGCTTTTTTGTCTCTCTTGTTGTGTCTCTGCTCTGTCTTCCGTAACCCCAGTCGGTCGAGGCAGATGACCGTTCATACTGAGCCCGGTTCTGCCGGAGGTTTTCCTTCCCGTTAATGGGGAGTTTTTCTTCCCACTGTCGCTTCATGCTTGCTCAGTATGAGGGATTGCAGCAAAGCCATGTACAATGCAGACGACTCTCCCTGTGGCTCTACGCTTCTCCAGGAGTGAATGCTGCTTGTCGGGACTTTGATGCAATCAACTGGTTTTCTTATATAGGAACATTTTTGACCAATCTGTATAATCTGACCAAATCTGTATAATATGATTGAACTTGAGATGACATGTTTCATGAATTGGCGCTATATAAATAAAATTGAATTGAATTGAATTGAATTTTCTAACTGTCGAGTTATAAGTTCATGGACAACATGGTCTTCGATAAACTTCTCACATTTGTTTATGAGGTTTTCACAGAACTTTTCATCAAGTGTAATGCAAATAATACACATACTTGCTGGCTCACTCTTAGTGAATACTACAAAGTCACAATACTGACTCTTTGTTAAAAACATCTGCATTTGAACTTGGGTGTAGTATCTATGGTTTTCCTTAAGATGTAGAGTAGCATCAAGGCAAAAATCCTTATCTATGATGGCTGCTTCCTCGACAGGAACATTCCTATGTTTAAAGGGACACTTGATTTCTAAAGTTCCATTGCCACAACAATCAGAGTTCAGAGCTCCATCAGGGCTGGCTCCGAGGAATGGATGGTTTGGGTCAATCACAAACCCTGATAACCTACAGGTGAAATTTATATGTACTGCTTTCTGGTGAAGACTATAGGCTTGTCTGCATTCATCTTCTGTCTCAGTTCCCCACTTGACAGCAGCACTTTTGGAGAGGTCATACACCTTGTATCCTACTATTCTCTTTACAAGACTGTCAGGATTGGTTGTTGGTTGTCTAACAAGAACATCATGGGCTTTGGAAGCAGTAATCCTCCCTGTCCGGTGTTGGTACCACAATGGACTGATAGACTGGTTCCTTTTCGCATATTCCAAGTTGCTGGCTTGTGCAGAGGACACCGAATAGTTCTTTAACACTTCAGCACAAAGTTCTGTTATCGAATCTTCTTGAAATTCTTGTTGTAGCGTTGAAAGAAGTTGAGGGTATTTTGTCTCTCTCCCCACAAGATCAGCGTTGGCGATCACACGTTAACAGAGGTGAAGAAAGCTGCATTGGGTGCAATGGAATAAAGGTTATCCAGAACACTTTGTGGATGAAGTTGGGCTGTACCATGTGCATGAACAGAATCTATTTCCTTAGTATGTCTTCCTTTAATTTCACTGAATATTCCAGTGATGGTGGCTGGGGTTACCTAAAAAAAAATTCTAAATGTAATAATATTAAACACAATTTCTTAAAATATATTTGTAAAATATGTCTTATTAATAACTGTTAGTTCAAACGGTAGGAATTAAATGGCATTAACAAGGACAAATTATTATTTAATGTTGAGTTTATTGATTCTTTTGAGTAAAAGAATCAATAAACTCATAACAGTTATAATTTGCTTACCTCTTTTCGAAAAGAGGTATTCCACTGACAGGCTTTACTTGTGGAGCTTGATTGGGTCAGTCCCATCTTTACAGCCATCTCCACTTTGAACAAAAGTGCCGCCACATGGCTGCATACTTCTCCAAGCCTGAAATGATTCGTTATTGCTTATCAATAGGAAATTGTGATTAAAAAAAAGTGATCATAATTTCACAGTAGATATTAAAAATATTTACCCAGCCATGCATGTACAATGTGCACAGTAGACAGTTCCACTAGATTTCTCTAAATAAACCCATGGTTCATGTGGTTTGTCTCGTATTCTCTGGGATGGAGTAACCTTGGTCTTCAGAGCAATGTAGGAGCAGCTTGGATCAATTTGGTGTGACAATACCTCCTGTACATGTCCACTTAAAACATACCTACAAATAAATTAATAGTGAATAATTTTAAGAATCAATCATTATTTAATAATGCTCTTTACACAGTAATTTATAAAACCTCTAAGTTTCTTTACATATGACATACAATACAAAGAGAGAAAGCGAGAGAGCGAGAAACTATCACTATGTATCACGTGATCTTTGTTTACAGAGAATGTCACCTTTACACGTAAGTAAAACGTTAATATAACATTTTTCTCAACATAATTAAAATTATAAACAAAAATAAAGCTGTATTATTGCTTACTTGTATGCTTCCAACTATTTGTAGGCTTTCATCGATTCTTTGGTGAAAATGGATGGCGTATCGATCAGATATAGGTAAATGTCGCCAAATGTTAGGTCCGGCCACTCGTCGGGATTTTTGCTCCATTGTTCCGTTAAACTATATGGATCGGGCAAGGAACACGTACCAGCGTTGTACAATAACTTTATCTTATATCCCTCTTTCGCATCTGAAGGTAGGGAGTTCGCATACGCGGAGAAAGGCATAAGATATTCGCTCGAGTTCGTCCTGTTTACACTATCCGCCATGTTTTGCCAACCAGTCAACGCGCAGGCGTCGTTTGTGACGTCACGCAAAGGCTTCGCGAATAACCCTATACACATGAATGGGGAAAGTGACGTAATTTGTACTAGTATGAATTATATTCAAGATATCTGAAATGTTCATTTTAGATAGAACAAATGTTATTGTAGATGTCTGAAATATAAATTTTGACTAGGAAGGAATGTATTTGAGATGTCTGAAATACATATTCAGTCAAGCTAATAAATGTTAAAACGGCCTGCCATACCCGCGCAGTACATGGCACTCGGCCGAGTCCGACACGGGACCCAGCGGTAACTGTGTGTGTGTGTGTGTGTGTGTGTGTGTGTGGGGGGGGGGGGGAGACGCATGCACCTCGACTAACAGCAGCTTAAGCAACCTATGTCCCGCTCTCAAGATAAAAGTATCTACTAAACAGGCAGCGGTGTGGCCACTTTACTCAGTGTAACATAACACAGTAGCACTAGCACATAGCAAGCTGCTGTGTGGGGGCCATAGGCGAACGTTATCAACTAGGTTCGCCCACTTTGCTTGCCTGTCTGAAAATATTTAAATATCTAACCTCACACCATTACAAACATTCCTCAACGTGAACTAAGTTAGTAAGCGTACAATTAATTGTAAATATCAACAGAATAGGCTAATAACATGACACCAATTATTTTCAACCTGTTTTATCTACTTACCGACAACTTCACCGCTGCTCCCTGGCTTGCTAGTAAAAAGCTTTCTGGCGAGTGGCGAACATGACTTCTTTGTCAGAAAGACGTCGTTGGTGTAGACACTTGTCAATCAAACATGTCTGACCAATAGAGAAGCACTCGCCCACCGCGAAACGTTTGTTCAAAAATTATTCAATCGAAAAAATTTGAACTTCAAAACTTTTTGAGCTTCAAAAAAAAAGTGATTCAAACGAAAAAATCTGAACTTCAAAACTTTTTTCACTTCAAAAAAAAATGTATCAATCAAAAAAATTGAATTTTAAAACTTTTTTCTCTTAAAAAAAAGTTATTTAATCAAAACAATTTGAACTTCAATTTTTTTTCCACTTCAAATAAAAAAAACAAAAACAACGAAAAAACACATTCTCTTCAATACTTTTTTATTGACGGGTAATTATTTTTTTTGCATTTAAACATTTTTTTTTAATTGAAAATATTTTTTTTGATTGAAACAACTTTTTTGGAATTGAATGATTAAGACAAAAATGTCCTAGCCATGTATACCCTAAACACAAAAAAGATTACTTCAATCAAAGAAAACATTTTCAAGTAAAAAAAAAAGTGTTCAAATGCAATTTTTGGAGTCTCAAATATTTTATTTTATTTGCATTCAAAAACTATTTTCTATGATTGAAAACGTTTATCTTTTCCTTGAAGTGACTTTTTTATTGATACTCTGTTTGTTTGAAGCAACTTATTTTTTGATTGAATGATAAAGACACAACTGTCCTACCCATTATATGGTCCAATCAAAAAACAATGCTACTTCAATTAAAAAAGTTGCTTCAAACAAAACAAAAAAACGGACTTCTATCAAAGAAAACATTTTCAATCAAAGAAAATCAGTGTTCAATGTATTTTTTTTGAGTCTCAAATATATTTTTGGATTCAAATACTTTACTTTTTTCTTTGATTGAAAAGTTTTTTTTTCATTGAAGTGAATTTTCTTTTAATTGAAAATATATTTTTTGATTGAAGCAACCTTTTTTTTGATTGAATAATAAAGACACAAAACTACCTTCATACAGGACTTATTCAGTCCAAAGACTTGTAGGTAAACACAGCCTGAGCAGCGGAGAACCCGCTCAGAGGAGCGTTCCATTTTTTATTTAGATTTTTTTTCTACCCGAATTACTGACATGCATCAGGATATTATTATTATTAATAATAATAATAATAATAATTCCCTAGATATATATTTTTATAAATGCAATCCGATGTGCTTTTATGCTGCTTTTCTTCATCTGATACATAGAAACTCATGACCAACGGTAGGCTGGGTACGTACCTCCAAAGGGGAGTGCTAAAATGACGAGGGCACTTGAAGGCAGCATCAATTGCGGTAACCTGTCTCCACAGAGGCGTCTCACCTCATTCTGGTGAGACGCCGCCGCTCGGCTGGCTCGGCTGCTTCCTCTGAGTTTCCAGCGAAGACTATCGGAGTGGTTCTGAGGCTATATTCTAAGAAAAGAGTTTGATTCCTGTCTCGGTTATTTCTCTGCTTGGGAGACAGCCTAGCTTTGAAGATGAGCAGTTTGATGGCGTGTAAGGAGTCATTTGGTGAGTACTCTTCCCTGCTTACACGCATTGTGTTGCTACCGAAGTTTTGTATTCCCGTGTTTAACCATAGTTACCTTTTTTGGCACGAGTTGTCCTCACATGTATTTTCATTATCGTTTCCGTCTTCTTAAACGACTGTATTAATTGTCACCCTAACAGCGTCGTCTCATTTATTAGTTTTAATTTTGTCAATTTCTACTGTGGTTGGAAGCGAGACAATATGGATGGAAATTAGCAAGCAGTGTTTGACTCACTCCAACCAAAAAAGTTTCCCCTCTGAATAAATTCCCTCCTTCAGAAAGTGGGAAAACCCACTGACCTTTGTCCAGCTTTTACCAGTCTCAGATTAGATATCTGCTGAAACTGTTCCCTCAGGTTGACCTTCTTGCATCCTGCACAGTGGAAACGGATGTTCGCAGTCAAACCACACACTAGTGATGTAGTGTCCAGCCACATAGGAGGGTGAACAGAGGAACACGGAATGAGCTGTCATCCTGTGGGCGAGCAGACACCACCTGCCACACAATTATTACTACTTGTTTCATTAGCTTAAGCAAAAGGATTTAGACAGTATTTTCTCAGCAGAATTTGAACTTGTGAAAGAGCACTGATGACCTCCTCCTTATTTCAAATCTATAATTTATAAGCGCCCAGCTTTTCTGTATGTTCACCATCCACATGCTGTTCTATTTTGGCTCAGCATGACTTGCTTCTCTACACTTTAGACCGTAGCTGTCACCATAGCCTTTCTCTAGTGACCGTGAGATGAGGCCTCGTAAGGCATTGAACCACTTGAGCCATTTGCTACAGCAAAGGCTTCATTTCTTGCAGCCTCGTTTGCATAACCTGACTCTTGCCAGATGTATGTCGTTCTGCCGAGCTCCAAACGGCTCCACACATCCATCTGGATGTTTCAATACCACATAAAATGGACGAGCCAATCAGTATTGCCAGACGGGAGGTGACGTATCAGAGAAGCGACTGTTTTGGATTTAGACAACAATGGCAGCTCGCAGCGAGGAAGCAAGCGGTAACATTGATGCAGCTATTTTATCAGTGTTGTCCAATTTACCGAATATTAATTCTTTAAAAGAACTTTAAATTTCCTGCTTTTAAATTCTGACAAGACAGAAGTTGTTGTCTTTGGACCAGAGTCCTCAAAAAATAAACTTCTTAACCAATCACTTAATCTGGATGGCATTAACTTGGCCTCTGGTAATAAAGTAAAAAATCTTGGTGTTATTTTTGACCAAGACATGTCATTTAAATCCCATAATAAACAGGTTTCCAGAGTTTCCTTTTTTCACCTCCGGAATATCGCCAAAATTAGAAATATTCTGTCCAAGGGTGATGCTGAAAAACTAGTCCATGCATTTGTTACTTCAAGGCTGGACTATTGTAATTCTTTACTATCAGGAAGTCCACAAAATGCAGTTCAAAGCCTTCAGCTGATCCAAGACACTGCAGCAAGAGTTCTGATGAAAATCAACAAGAGGGATCATATTTCTCCAATTTTAGCTTCCTTTCATTGGCTTCCTGTTAAATCAGGAATAGAATTTAAAATTCTTCTTCTAACGTATAAAGCCCTTAATAATCAAGCTCCATCATATATCAGAGCTCTGATTACCCTGTATGTTCCTAACAGAGCACTTCGCTCTCAGACTGCAGGTCTGCTGGTGGTTCCTAGAGTCTCTAAAAGTAGAATGGGAGGCAGATCCTTTAGCTATCAGGCTCCTCTCCTGTGAAACCAACTCCCAGTTTTGGTCTGTGAGGCAGACACCCTGTCTACTTTTAAGACTAATCTTAAAACCTTCCTTTTTGACAAAGCTTATAGTTAGAGTGGCTCATGTTACCCTGAGCTACCTCTATAGTTATGCTGCTATAGGCTTAGGCTACTGGAGGACATCAGGGCCTATTTCTCTTACTCTGCTGAGTTCTCCTACTGTTCTCCAGTTTGGATTGCTTGTTGTCATTTCATCTTTTAAGTTTTTGTTCGCTGTAAATTTTTCTTCATAGTAGGTCCACCTGATCTGGCGTTCTGTTAGCTGTGACATCATCCAGGGAAGACAGATCATCTGCCATTACCATATAAAGATTCCTGGATCAATGTGTGCTTCTGTGCTTTGTTGTCTCTCTTGTTGTGTCTCTGGTCTGTCTTCTGTAACCCCCAGTCGGTCAAGGCAGATGACCGTTCACACCGAGCCTGGTTCTGCTGGAGGTTTTTCCTTCCCGTTGAAGGGTCGTTTTTCTTTCCACTGTCACTTCATGCTTGCTCAGTATTAGGGGTGTAAATAATAATCGTTTTGTATCGATGCATCGATGCAACAGCCGACGATCCGATGCATCGACACGTCCGCAAGAGTGTCGATTCATGTTTTTTTTCCCTCCGGTCTATTTTTATCTATTTGCTCCTGGACGTAATTCTGACTCCCGTGCTGCGGTGGCGCTAAACCTATTTTGCCCTCCTACATCACTTCCTTTAGCCACTACCCTCTTTCCGCTTGCACACACACTCGCGTAAACAGTACATGGCGGAGATAACGGAGGTGAAAGAAAAGGTAGGCAAGACAGACGTGGCGGAGGAAAAAGAAGATGAAAGCTGCCACCACGCTCATGTGCGAAGAAAAGCAACCCACAGTGTCAATCATCGCACCCCTCAGAACGAAGTTGCTGACGCGTTTCGAATGTGCACCAGTAGACGCTCCCTTGATCAAAGACACGAAACGAGTCATGGCTGAGGATCTCCGAGAACGGTATGTGGACGAGGAACCATTCTTACTCCGAGCAGCTGCGTTGGACCCTAGGTTTAAAAAGCTCCCTTTCCTGAGTGATGAAAGAAGAAACCAAACCTTTGAATGCATTGCTGAAGAAGCAGTACAGCTGAAGGAACAGAGGGTACGTTGTTTCTCATCATATACTGGTGAAGATTCTCAGTCATCCAGGTCATGGTCATTCCAAAAAAAGGTAAAAAACAAGGCAACTGGACTTGTTATCCGTCTTCTACTACGGATAACAAGTCCAGTTGCCTTGTTTTTTACCTTTTTTTTGGAATTCTCATCATATACTTTTTAAAATACAGTATAGCGTTTATTTATTTATCATTATTAGTCATTAGTTAGTGGTGTTGCTGTGTTTTAAGGTAATACATTGACTGTTGGGTGTTACCATTTGCTGCTAGTGCACTTTTGCACTCATTGCACCGATTTTGTTAAGTATTGTTATTCTATAGTGAATATAGTATAGGCCTATTTTTGTTACTTAATCTGCTAGTGCACTTATGCACACATTGCTCTGATTTTGTGCAGTATTTTTTGATGCAAGGCCTTTCAGAATGTATAACACAGAGGCATTATTATTTTTCAGTCAATGAGGTTTTCATAGGCCTAGGTGGAGTACAACTTTGCTACTTCTGTTATCTGCTGTTTCTCAAATAAAATGCATAACGATATTACAGCTTTCATTAATTTATTTCACATTTGAAACATTGTCTAGCCTGTAAGGTAAAAAAAAAAGAACCAATAATCGAATCGAATCGTGTCGTAGTGTATTCTTGAGTATCGAAAATAATCGAATCGTTTGGTCAGGAAATCGATACTGAATCGAATCGCCATGATGGGTGTGATTTACACCCCTACTCAGTATGAGGGATTGCTGCAAAGCCATGGACAATACAGACCACTGTCCCTGTGGCTCTACACTCTTTCAGGAGGAGTGAATGCTGCTTGTCAAGACTTGATGCAATCAACTGGGTTTCTTTAGATGTGAAATGTTTTTGACCAATCTGTATAATCTGACCCAATCAATATAATCTGATTGAATTTGACTTTGGAAAGTGCCTTGTTATGACATGTTTCATGAATTGGCGCTATATAAATTGAATTGAATTGAACACTAGAGAACAGCTTTAAAAGCTTTTATTAGTGGAAACGATATTTTCGCCCGACCGGGTTTGGCAAGAGCTTGATCTTCCCTACCGTCAATGTCACAGGTTGGTTTCGTTGTGAGTGGTTGAAGTAGCACATCAGTAAAGATGACGGATAAGTGGTTTATCCAATCAGATGCAAGGATTTTTGATAAGGCTCCTCCTTCTGAAATACATCTCAATGGGGCAATCCCAGATGGATGTGTGGAGCTCTACGGAACGAAATCCATCTGGCGAGAGTCAGGTTATCATTTGCACATGAAAACACTTACTGGCCGAGTGCATAATCACAGTCAGCTAAATAATCTGTGATGCTTGCATGTATTCATATCGTTTAAAATTATTATTAATAAGTAATAAACATTAATTTCTTTCATGACTATCACATATGGTTAATAAAATATTTTTGAACAATCTTATATGGCAGGCTGCGTATGTTTGTCTATCACTTTAGTGAATGGCATGGGTTTATGCAGACAGACTGCGACAGTGCTTTTGGAATTTGGAAGAGGGCACTGGATATGTTTGTGCAGCTTGGACAATGGTGTGCAAAACGGGAGATTTTATTCAGAAATAAGAGTAAAAAGAATCGCTTCGAGGCGATTCTGTTCCACTATCCAGCGTCTCAGGAGGGGGAAGCAGTGCAGTACCAACACTGTAGTGGGGGTGGCGTGCTGCTGACCTCGACTCGGGATGTCGTGTGTCGGTGGGCGGAATACTTCGAAGACCTCCTTAATCCCACCAACACAACACATCTTCCATTGAGGAAACAGAGCCTGGGGACTTCAGGTTGGGTTCTCCTATTTCTGGTGCTGAGGTCACCGAGGTGGTTAAAAAGCTCCTCGGTGGCAAGGCCCTGGAGGTGGATGAGAGTTGCCCTGAGTACCTTAAGGCTCTGGGTGTTGTGGGGCTGTGTTGGTTAATGCGACTCTACAACATTGCTTGGACATCAGGGGCAGTTCCTCTGGATTGGCAGACTGGGGTGGTGGTCCCCCTATTTAAAAAGGGGGACGGGAGGGTGTGTTCCAACTACAGAGGAATCACTCTCTTGAGCCTCTAAGGTCTATTCTGGGGTTCTGCAGGGTGCCCAACTAATCTACATGTGTTTTGTGGATCTGGAGAAGGCATTCGACCGTGTCCCTGGGGGAGTCCTGTGGGGGCTACTCCGGGAGTATGGAGCACCAGGCACTCTAATAAGGGCTGTTAGGTCTCTGTATGACCGGTGTCAGAGCTTGGTACGCATTGCTGGCAGTAAGTCGTACTAGTTTCCAGTGAGAGTTGGACTCCGCCAAGGTTGACCTATGTCACCGATTCTGTTTATAACTTTTATGGACAGAATTTCTAGGCGCAGCCAAGTTGTTGAGGGGATCCGTTTTGGTGGCCTTAGAATCGCATCTCTGTTATTCGCGGATGACATGGTTCTATTGGCTTCATCAGGATGTGATCTACAGCTGTCACTGGAGCGGATTGGTGCTGCGTCTGCTGTGAAGCAGGCACTATACAGGTCTGTTGTGGTGAAGAGAGAGCTGAGACAAAAGGTAATCTATGTTGATCTATGTTCCTACCCTCATCTATGATCATGAGCTTTGGGTCATGACCGAAAGAACGAGATCCCAGATACAAGCGGCCGAAATGAGTTTTCTCCGTAGTGTGTGGGCTCTCCCTTAGAGATGGGATGAGGAGCTCAGTCTGGGAACGCCTTGGGATTCCCCCGGACCAGTCTCTTAGGACTGGTCATATCTGTAAGCACAGCAGCTCTGGCAGAAAAGTTAGGAATGAACTTATGGTACCAACCCGACATCCCAAGGAAGGATTTTAACTGTGTCCTGTTCTGTGGCAGAGGACATGACTGAATTGCTTGAACCTTCTGGACCTGAGGTTTGATGACTCCATTGCCAATAATATGTGGCGTAAGCACAAACAGTCAGAACCCGTCCCCCCACACGAATGCGGAGGGAGGCCACCCTCTCATTCACCGGAGTGAACCCCAACGTGCAGGCACCGAGATGAGGGGCAGCAAGTATGCCCACCCCAGCTCGGCGCCTCTCACCAGGGGCAACGCCAGAGTGGAAGAATGTCCAACCCCTCTCAAGGAGACTGGTTCCAGAGCCATAGCCATGCGTTGAGGCGAGTCCGACTATCTCTAGTCGGAACCTCTCAACCTCGTGCACTAGCTCGTGCACTAGCTTCCCCACCAGAGAGGTGACATTCCATGTCCCAAGAGCCAGCTTCTGCAGCCGAGGATCGGAACGCCAAGGTCCCCGCACTCGACTGCCACCCGTTGTACAGTGCACCCGACCCCTTTGGCCCCTCCGACAGGTGGTGAGCCCATTGGAAGGGGGACCCATGTTTCCTCTTCGGGCTGAGCCTGGCCGGGCTCCATGGGCAAAAGCCCAGCCACCAGGCACTCGCCAGCGTGCCCCATCTCCAGGCCTGGCTCCAGAGTGGGGCCCCGGTGACCCGCTTCCGGGCGAGGGAACACGAGATCCATTTGTCTTATTGATCATAAGGGGGGTTTTGGGCTGCTCTTTGTCTGGTCCCTTACCTAGGACCTGTCTGCCTTGGGTGACCTTACTAGGGGCGTAAAGCCCCTGACAGCATAGCTCCTAGGGTCATTGGGACACTCAAACCCCCTCCAAGGTGGCAGCCCAGGGAGGGGGCTGGGGAGAGAGCATGTGTTCTTTTTTTTCTTTTTTAACACTTAAAGTTTTCGTAAAACGTTGGTTGAATAAAGGGTTGTGTTTTAATCCATTTATTTAAAAATAGGCCATTAAGCAACAGCATAAAATGGCCAGGGCTGCATTTAAAATGAATATTTTGAATTCTTTTGATAATTATCTATCGATCAATATGATTTCTATTTTATCGATATGCTTTTTTTCTAAGTTATATCGTCCAGCCCTACTTACAGGAATGTTTTTTTTACCAAACATCTCATGTTCAGTATTTTTATTTGGCACCTTATGATCTGACTACTTTCCCTGTAGATGTCAGAGGGTCATTGTGTCAACTCAACCAGAATTTGGCAGCTAAAACTTTAGAATTTGTTAGTTTAAAGAACTAAAGTTGGTCTCCCAGTGCTGTACTGAGGCGGTTGATTATGTGGTTCCTTAGCCACTAAGGAGAGGTGCGACTGAAAGCGAGAGGATGATAAATCAGTCAATAGACCTCTGAAGAAAATATGTCCCCCTCACTTCTGAGATTATGGTTACGCCCTTGCTTTCAACACTCCTCTATTCTCTTCCCAGAGCGGTGCGGACAGATGTGCAGCTCCTCTTGGTTTTCTCCACCTTTTTTTTCTCCATTTCATGTCGGTCATTTTGCCAAAGCCAACCGCTTTATACAACCAGGCAATCACAATAAAATGCTGACAGGTGAATCCACATTTATATCAAATAGATGCAGTAATACAATGATCGGTTTAGAGAATAAACATAGCAAGCAAATCGAAATAATGATGATTTAAATAAGGTGCATTGAAATATTTTTGTGTTTCAGCATCATGTCACAGATTCCTTAATCCAGTCTAATCAGTTAATTTCTCTCCTTTGATTACTAGGAGGGCATTTGTACATTTTTCTTTGTTTTGTTGTTTTTTTCTACCATCAACCAATCACAGCTCTTAAGACAGTGTCACACCTAGCAACGGGGTCAACCACACCTCCTCACTAAGATAAAAAATTGTTGTCTCCTTATCCAGAGTCGCTCTCAGCAGCATCTAAATTACTCTGAAGCTAAGACTCTTAGGTAGGACTTTTTAGGCTAAGATAGGAGCTCTCTGAGAGGGCTCTGAAAATATTTCTGAATACATTCTAAACGTTTTACCTTGTTATTGCCATGATATTTTTCTCAATCGTAATTAGTTTGAGAACAGTTAAATTCATTACAGATCAGATTTTGCAAATTTACATTGCAACACCTCCTTGGATAGGCAGGTTCTGTGTTAATACTGGTATAACTCTTAGTCTCTGTCTGAAGCTTGGTGTCCATAAGAAATAATGTGGAGAAACCACCCTAGATGCTTTAATCTATTTTGTTATGCCCCCAAATAAAACTTGTGCTGCATCTGCTTCTTGGCGTCATGACGTTACAGAATATGTCCACTGGGAATGATGCTTTAATTGAAATTCAACAGAAGTCAGTTCTTACAAAGTACTTTTATTTTATTTATTTTTATTAGCTTTTTAATTCCCTAAATCGGAGCATGTAAAGATTTTATCATCCTCTAATTACCTAGTCTTGTCAAAAGAACTGTTAATCTAATGTTCTACAGCACTGTGCAGTTTGTTGAGATCTGTACTGGATCAGCCACAAAGCAAAGAAACTGACCTTTCCTATATCAGAATCCTCTTTATTTAGCCATGACTGTGTGCACAATCAAGGCATTTGACACAATCAAAGGGCGGAATCTCAGACTAATCATCTTGCTCAGGGACCCATAGTGAAACCTGCGGGACCAGGTTCTTGCAGCCTTCTCAGAACACAAGAGCACTTCTCTAACTACTAGGCCACGACTCCCTCATACATATAGTGTGTGTGGCTACACAAGGGATTCCCTCAGAAAACTTCCCAAGCCTGGGGGTGGGGGGCTATCGCAACGGAGGGGAGCTAATAACAGCTAGCGTTAGCTTATGTTGTCAGGGAGATTTGCAACTTCACTGTCTAGCTACATGCTAGTTTAGTATGTAGCACCGTTCAGGGTTGGCTGTATATCATTATGCTGCAGCGCTCCATGTCATGAGCCGCTGTGCACCAGGTCACTCATAAAATAAAATGACAAGGATTTTGATGCATACAGATTAAGGAAACTACGTCCAAAAAAAGGAAAAAAAACCCGGCAGAGAACGGTTTCTAATTGGCTGAGGTTATAGAAAAGCAATTCTCAGAGAGCTTTTTATGAAGATTGACAAATTAATTTTTTATTTTTACACAGTGGAGCGCGATTTGAAGTGACACTTTAGAAGTGAGTCGCACAAGAAACAGCCGAATAGGCCTCCTGTCGTTCTATGGACTGATTTTTACTCCTACCCAAAAACACCTGCCAGACAGACAAGCTACAGCCGCCAAGATTACCTTCAATTTAACTTTACGCAAAAGTTTAATAAAAAATTTCTGATTAAACAGTGTTCATCCTTAAAAGCTTGTTAATTTTTTTTCTGATAAACTTGGAACAATTTTATTACACTTTTTTTAAAGTTTAACATCCGTGCAGGTGTTACATCAAGCCATATCTGATTGGGAAACGAGGCTCAACGTAACACAGGGTCGTGGGGGGGCTGGTGACTATCTCCAGCACTCAATGGGCGAGAGGCAGGGATGCAAGGTACATCCTGAACAGGTCTCCAGTCACAGGGCTAAATTGTAACAGTTTTATTAACTTCCAAAAAGTTAAATAATACCGCTTTCTTACTCGTGCGTTGTGATAATTAATTGTTGTGCAATACTGGGCAAAGCAGAGACTGATTATTGCAATGTGCGATCCGTGTAAAATCTAAATGTTTGACGTCATCATAGTGTTGGTTATGTGTCCTGCATTTTCCCTCACAAGCATCCCACGTTTGGTCATTTGAGATCTGGCCACCCTATGTGAAACAGCTACAGAACCGAGGCACCTGTATCCATGGCCTCTGCAACCAGAAAGTCACAGTTTTAGTTAGTTTTAAATCACTTCTCTGTTGTCTTCAGTATTTCAGTAGTGTAGTTCCCCTTTTATTGTAATACAACATTTTATTTATAAGCCCCTTAAGATCACCCTATGGATAAACATGGTACTAAATAAAATAATAAAAAGAATAATAGCATAGCAAATACTTGCATTCACTTGGATAGATATGAAGTGACACATTTAAGAAAGGACAAGGCTGTGGTTGGCCTTGTAGGTTCATAAGATTGGTTTATACTGAATGTGACAGGGAGCCAGTGCAGTTAATGTACAGGTGTGAAGTAGATGATGTAATGATGCAAGCTGCTCTCCTTTGTACTAGTTGCAGTGTATGGGGGGCTTTCTGGAGGACAGGAAGGGAAGGGAGTTGAAACTGTAAAGTTGAAAGGTTATTAGAGTGTGAACCAGTTTGGCAAAGAACTTGCTTGATGCTGCAAAGATGAAAGTAAGTTAACTATATGATGTTATGGGTGTGGAAAGTGAAGGAGAGGATGGAGAGGGCTGTCCAGGAAGACGCCGAGGCTCTTAAGCTGAAAGGTGGGAAAGATGCAGGAATTGTCAATGGATATTTTAAAACTGCCAGATTTGGTCAAAGTTGACTTTGCACAATAAGTGTGGTACGCAATGTGGCATGATTTCCACTACCCCAGGAATCTATGGGCTAACTAGAAATAATGTTTAGTCAAACTGATTATTTTTGCTTCAGCCCTTGTGGGTTAACAGCTGTTTGCAGTCTAATATGATCCTAGCGTGTTTTAAAAAAAAAAAAAAAAAACTCCCTCAAGAATCACTGAGTAAATGCTGTATTTTGAACATCTATTTTTGCACCAAAGCTAAGTGAAACCACAGCTGCACAGCCAAACTCTGACGCATTCACACCTTTAGAAGCTCAGGCTTGCAGCTCTGTCTGTGGAATCATGGAGATGATCGACTCTCATCTCTGTAGATGTAGACTGATTTTGTTTGTTAATGTATTTTAGTAAACCTTGTTTTGTTTAGCATGTAGGTCACGGTTCATGTCAGGTAATGTTTTACAGTTTTTAGGTCATCCATCAAGTTAGATCTAGCATATGGGATGCTGCTTGTCAAGACTTAATGCATTCTGCTTGGTTTCCTTACATAGGAAACTTTTTGACCAATCTGTCTGGATGAATTGATTGAATTTGACATTGTAAAGTGCCTTGAGATGACGTGTTGTGAATTGCCGCTATATAAAAAAAATTGAATTGAAACTTCTGACTTTGCCTGTTGCCAACAACAGCCTGATTACATCATGGTTCCTGTCCCTCTATCTTTGTGTCTTAGCCTGTGCAATATCACCACAGGACTGCTTTTTCTGCTGCAGACACCTTACTTGTTTATAATCTTGTTTCAAAGTTGTAATGTCTCATTTGTTGCATTTGAGTTTACAAAGTTTGTGTTAGTTTTGACTTTGCCTTTGGTTATTTATTTGGTTTAGAGCAGTGCTTCCCAAACTTTTTGCATCGCGTACCCCTTGGAGCATTTCATCTCCATCCGCGTACCCCCCCTCCCCCAAAAAAAAAAGAAACATTCAACATAGGGATCAGAGTTTTATTAACTTGACTGCAGATACTAAATACATCTGCATTATAAAAGGGCATAACATAATAACATGTAACAAACAAGAACAAAGACTATAACGAGCTTGTTCAGAATACAGCCAAAATTGCGGACCTGGAAGCTATTGAAGAAATATCAATTATTTTTATAATAAAAATTCTTTAAAAATAGAAAAAAGCTTAAAATGGGATATAAATGAGTGTGCCCCATCAAGGTAAAATAGTAGAACAATTTGACACAGATTTGGAGTCAGTGGGTCACATGACCTGGAAGCTATTGAAGAAATATCAAATTTTTTCAATATAAAAATTCTTTAAAAATAAACAAAGGCTTAAAATGGGATAAAAATGAGTGTGCCCCATCAAGGTAAAATAGTAGAACAATTTGACATAGATTTGGAGTCATTGGGTCACATGACCCAGAAGCTATTGAAGAAATATCAATTATTTTTATAATACAAATTCTTTAAAAATAGAAAAAAGCTTAAAATGGGATAAAAATTAGTGTGCCTTACAGATGTTATTTATTGGCATAATTTCCTATTAGTTTTGTCTTAGCTAGTCACTAGATAAGGAATTTATTGATTTTTATTTCTCAAGAGTGCTTGGTTCAAAACTTTTTTGACGGTCCCTAACTGCACCACCGCGTGTGGGAGGAGGTAGCAGCTGAGAGACGCTGGCCGAAAACGGAGTCCTTCAACCGGATCAACCGTGAGCTGGATCCCGCTGACTCCGCGGAGCTTGAATGTCCAATATCAAACTAACTTCACCGCAGTCTCTAATGTGAGGGGTGTGCTTGAGAGGACGCGCATAACCCCTGTATGTCTGGCCGAATCGGCGACAGTTTCAGTCTTAAATCGTCTTCCACACATAGTCTGTGTCGGTATTTAGTTTTCAGGCTGGTCAGACATGAAAATCCTCTCTCACATAAATATGTAGTGGCGAATGGCATTAATTTCTTGGACCAGGCTGTGAAGACCGAGGAGGACCTGGAGGGCTCTCCCCGCCAGCCGCACACTCCGCTGTGCACAGCTCCTCCGTGCGCTGAGGCGCTCGGCTCCTCTTCACCTCCCGGCTGCAAAATGACCTCCGCGGCTACGATGACGGAGCCTCTCCACAGCGGCTGGACCCCGCCGGCTGCGATCAGCGGAGGAACCACACCCCCTCCACCGCCCGCTGATGGCGGCACTCCTCTCCCTCTGCGCCAGCAGAAACCCTGTGGCTTCTCCTGTCCTTCTCCGGGGACGTCACAGCTCGCCTCTAACCAACTTTATCAGTGTCAAGCCCGAGCCCTACTCGAGCTCGTGCTATTCATTGAATTTAAGGTTGCTGCTTCGCGTACGAGGCCACTATTGTACGGCATTTGATTTTTTTTTTTCCTGCATTTTTATTTTTTTTTCCCAAAATCTTTTCCCGTACCCCCTGTCATGACGTCGCGTACCCCCTAGGGGTACGCGAACAATAGTTTGGGAATAACTGGTTTAGAGGATAAGAGGCTAAAGTAGGCAGAGTTGATATTGCCAAAACCTGTCTTACCCTGTTTCTTTATTTATTTTTCATTATTTATATAGTTTTCTTTTTTAACCTAAATGTGTATTTCAGAAAAATGTTTGATATTATCCTTTATTTGGAATACTTCCCAAGTGAGAAGGAAACCTTTCTGGAAGTCCCTAAGGAGATGAGAGGCATGGGGTTGCCCAGTTTTATCCACTATTACTGTGAAGCGAATGGTAGCAAACTGATGCACTGGGTTGTTTATTAGGAGAGAACCACATGGGGCTAGACAGCAGTCCAACAATCTCACTCATTTCATTGTTCAGCTCAACAGTACCTGTCAGCCAAAAGACCCAAAATGCAAATCCAGTAGTCAAACATTTTCTGGAAATGTGGTTACAGCTAAGAAAACACTTCCATTTAAAAAAAGATAGGTTTGCTTTGTACGATCTCGAATGGACAGAGTTCCAAGTGTTGCTTAAATTTGTCTAATTTTTCTTAGGGATTTTAGTCAAGAACATGTATTAATTTTAAAGTACTGGCCTAATCCTGCTTAGCTCTGAAGGCCCATTTTTACCCCGGGTTAAGATTTGACAGTAAATGAGAAAAACATTGATCAGAGGTAAACATTGTAATATGCATATTTAATTCATTAGGAATTCCCAACTGAGACAAAAGTTTACATTACCAGTGTACCTACGTGCTTCTCCCAGGCATTGCAGCTTTTGTCTGATCTGTTTGCAAAGACATCTTTTTAATACACTGACTGGCCTCCTTCGCTGAGTTCGGGAGAGAGGGGTCTGTGGGCCACCAGCCATCTGCCCTGCCTGCCCATGCGCTCCCCAAACAAAGAGACTCCTCCACTCCACAAAGGGGTCAAGCCAAATGACCTATTCCCCTGCCATAAAACCCACTGCATGTTATCTTACCCTCAAAGAGGAGAGACAGTCAACATCCTTAAATTCCTCAGTTCTCCCATATGAATACAACTAAGATATTTATTTTCCTCAACAATTCCCTCCGTTTTGATCCAACAGATCAAACCAATAACTGAGCCAGTACTAATTTAATGTCTTGGAACCCTAAAACAAAGCGTAAATGATATGATAGAATTTCCTAATCCACTTTCCCCTCTGTAGACGACTAGAAAACCATACAGGAACCTACAACCCAAATGAAATACTATACCTATGTTGAAATCAAATTAAGTTTGAATTTTTCCCTGTAAAAGTAAGATAACCCAACTCTAAATCCTAAAATATACTAGAACTAATAAAAGAACGCACCTTTTATCCATGAGGTGTTATCCCATTATATATTTGCAGTACCAAGAAACTCTTAAACTTATACCTGAAGAGGTGGTCTTATTTCCCACACTGAAAGATTTCCTATCAAATGTATGCTCTACTATTATAATGATTGAAAATGACTCTAGGAGTCTTATACCAGATTAACAAAGATGTCTTTTTAGAAATTAATATAACCTGTGAAAGTACTACAATCTGATCAAACCACAGAATAAAGACCATATTATCATGCAATGCACAACCAAGATCCTAACAGTACTAGTATTTAACATCTTAGGAATATGGAACTTATAAGACAAATTCAGTGATTACAAAATTCTCTTTCTTTTACACGGTGTATTCAATCGTTGTCATAATATTGTCTTGTGTCTCAGAGATGTCTTCTTCTTGCCCTTAAAGATAATGGGTTATAGAGTCATTTGTTCCGCGATCTCCACACAGCTGTATGTTAATCTTTTTATTAAAAAATAAAAAACGAAAACAAAATAAGAATCCTGCTGCTTCTCCTTGAGTGGCAAATCGGCGCATCGAGCTGCTCCGTTGCCAGATGGCACGGGTGGGCGGCAGTTGAAAACCCCTCCAGTCAGGGAGTCTGACCCGAAAGCTGCTCTGGTGATGTTTCCTTGAACCCTCTATGGCTGGCACACACGGCTCCACAATCTGGTCAAGCACCCTAAATCATGACCCCACATCTGTCTTTCGATGACCTTAGCGCGCACTTAGTCGATGTCTGGGGGTTGGTGCACCCTCCTTCGCATTCCTTGGAATCTCCTGGTTTATGTCTCCAATACAATCTGAAACTACACGACAATCTTTATATGTCAAATTTTTGTGTGCTACCTGTGACTCCTGGAGGTTGACGTCACACCCTGAAAAACTCCTTTCAGTCATAGAGAATGTATCCTGTAATGAAATTAACTAAACACTCCGATTTGACACCCCAGCAAGAAACAAACATCAAAGCATTACCCCATGTTAATTTAGTCTGTGCACAGATTTTTAGCCAATTGTTTTGTCAGATTCTAATTAATCCTTACCACCTTCCATTGTCCATCTTCATCCTATCAGGCAACCTATGCCTAGAAATGTAATAGTTAATGAGACATTTTATCACAGTTTCTCTGTCCTCTCCTTTCACAGGCCTCTGGTCGTCCTGCAAAAGAATCCACCCACACACACACAAATACTTTAAACCTCTGGTGGGGATCACCGTGTCTGTGGAATCAAAAATTAGTTAATTCGGTTTTGAAATCAAAGTACATTTTTCCTGTAAGAATGTCAGCATCTTCTTTGGATTAAAGTGACCACGCATCGCACCACTTTACACAAAACATTTCCGTAACCTCTACTCCCATCCCAGATGTCCTACTCCGTGTGCTGTGGAAAAAGTTCCTGTTTTAATCTTGAAGGTAACCCGATCAGGTCGTTTTACAGCACCCGTTCTACTCCTACGCACCTCTGAAACTGCTGTGCTCCACCTTCACTCTTCCTGCAATCAATTCTCTCTGTTTTCCTTCAATAGATACCATCCTCATGTCAAAAGATTCCTGCATCATTTCACATGCACCGTTTTTCCAACACATACTGAACCCCCATGCACATTCACTTATCTTTCTATCAACTTGTTACAAATTCTGATCCAGTTAACTCCAACACGAAATATGCGGCTTTCAATCCTTAACTATCCTGCATGACACAACAACCATGTTTTTAAACTACTACTTTAACAGAGCCTTCAATAGAACTTGCTTCAAATTTTAATCTCACTTTCTGTTTTATGTTGCCCTCTGTTTTTCTATTTTATCTAACATTTACTTATTGTCTCTATCCCTCCTTGAAACAAAATTAATTTTGTTACAAAACATTAAAGAACGGTTAAAGAAGTTAACATTACAGAAGTCGTCAAGGGGAATCAATTTAACTGTAAATGCTTATCTTAGTTGAAGTAGGAAAAACACTTCCTTGTATCCTAAATCTAAATCAAAATATTATTCAATTTTATCATACCATGTAACTGCAAGAGGTCCTTCAAAGGTTTCAGTGTACCCAAATGAAATGATGACTGCGGGCTGATGGTCTCAGTTGCGCACAGCAATTCGGTTTTGTGAGAATGCTGGATGTTCCAAGTCATTAACATACTGAGTCAGGGTGGTGCTTCTGGACAAAGTACATTTAAAACATCTTTCATAACCTGATTAAAAATACCGGGTAATATAACAAATCCTGGTGACCGTCTGGTATATCATAGCTGGCAACTGTTATATGTAAAATAGAAAAATCTCAATATTTTCAGCTAATGAGAAATAACCTAACAGATCTGTCCAATCTATAGATGTGTACCACTGGTAAGGAATAGTATTTTGTTTAAAAACAGGATGTTTAACCCAGACGACATCTGTGCATTCCAGAGTGAGGCCCAGTATAATAAAACCGTCACCACAGGAAGGCCAAGCTGATAGTAGCCCCCCTGTGCTAAATTTATGACATGCACTAGTTAACCCAGAGAGACAACTCACAGTACCCTAAAATGTTAAGTGTAGCACGTAAAAGTATTCCCACCCCAGTGAATTTTATGCTCATAATTGTAATGGAAAAGTACACCTTCTGCTGTTTAATGATGATCAATACGGTCCTGGCCATAATTGAAGCAAAACTCATGTTTAAAAGGAACTTATCAGTTGCATAACAAAAAATTTAATAGATATTAGTATATTTTCAAAACAGCAAACCTGTACGCTGGTAGATGCTCAATCGGTTGCTTGAAGGAAACGTTTAACCATTTCCTGATCCATTTGCCTGGTTGCTCAAAACATGGAGAGAAAGAAAAATATGAGAACACATGCCATCCAGATCAATTTAAATTTGTTCAGCAGTACCGTGTGGTTGCCACATACATATGGCTAGAAATAACTATCTGTGTTTTACCTTAAAGATTCTTGTTACCAGTCTGTGTGGTTCCTGTCATAGACTCAGATTGACATGCAGCAGGTCAGGCAGAAAGGAGATTAGGAGCTTAGACTTCGCACTCAAAGCTTCCATGTGTGTAACTCTGAAAGAACACCAGATGCTCGGATAGATGTCAGCATCCCTTCCCCCACGTGTTGCAACGGCAGACCGCTGTAATGTCTCTGAGAAGCACCTCAGTGACAAAGTCTCAGTCCACAACTCAGAATCTGATGAAATATGTGGCTCCAATATTGCTGAAAGTTCATGCAGTCATTTCCCTTGACAGCTTGGGATCTGCGCTGTTTATGCAGCCTTGGCCATCCCTCTCAGGGTGTGTAAACATTGTTCATGGGAGCGTTATCCCCTTGCTGGGGTACTGACCTTCTGGAGGTTAGGTCATATCAGGATTTGGTGACTCCAAGCCAGGCTGACCTGTTGGTGGTGTGAATCAGCCCATAATCACATGGCCAATGTTGAGGATAACCACAGTTGTGGCAGATGTTGGTGGGTGCTCTAACAGATTCACCATATCAGCTCTAAATGCTCAGCGTGTTGCTCCAAACTCGAATCGGCACTGACTACCACATTGTCATCTGCCTCCATGTCCAGGACCAACAGACCTGTAATAAAATGAAGGATAGAAACCAGGAGGAGGCAGCCCCCCCTCCTTGAATTAAATTAGACTGAGGTGAGACCATCAGATTTGGAGCACCATGAGATGTAAATGCTGAGACATACCTGTGTTCAATCATTTGCTTTCTCATACTCACTTTGTTTTGCTTCCAATAACTGTAATTTTAGTATCTTTAGTAATTATCAAAATCAAGCTTTGTCTTTCTCTCCTCCCTTTGAGCCACATGCAAATGGTGTATCAAATGTTTTTCCCAGCGAGCGTTTCAGGATTTAAGTTCATCAGCTGAGATACTAAAGAGGGTACGCTTTTTAACACTACGTCTCTAAATAATTCACCCAAATTGGACTGATTTGTTTTAGGATCCACACCTGTGTGTTTGATCCATTCTTCTGCGGCCTGATCTATGTATTTTTCGGTTGCTGTTGTGAATCCCAGTCAAACTTAGGAAGCTCTGCTGAAGTGGATAAGGGAAAATGCTGTATAACTGCATCTGCTCAGGAAGAAATTATTAAAAACAATAAAGTTTCATCCTAAAATAGCTCTAAACTCTGTTTTGTGCCTTTGGTTAAATTTGTTTCTAACTAAGCCAGCCACAATTCACCATCAGCAGCAATGCTGGGAAGTTTATTCACCAGAAGTTGCATATTATCAAATGAACAAAGAAAAGATTCCTCGGCTCCTAAATTACTTTGTAACAAGGGCATCTGCATTTTGGTGGGACGTTGAGAATGTGGTTGCATATAATGAATACTTTGGGGTCCATCCTGTGATTTTCCCTTAATACTTTCCGTTCCTGCTAATTTCTGCCGCTCTGCATTATCAGTATCTATAATAAAACGATGCAAGCCATTAACATTTGTCATAGATGCCTCAACATTAGCTGCTTCATTTGAGGATAACTCCAAAACTCACTCATGAGTAGATGCAGGGTTAACATCTATCAAATCAGCAGTATTGTCCTTTTGCCAAACACAATTAAGCTCCATTTTACTTTTTAACCTTTAACTTTTAACTTTTAGTTCTGCTCACTTGGGTTTTCCCAGACCTGCAATGAGCAGAAGCTTAGTGTGCTGTTTCCTGCTCACCATTTATTCGCAAATTATATTTTATTTCTGAAAATGTAAAAGCTCATTTAGGCATTTTAATATGCTATTTTGAAATAGATGACACTAATTAAAGTTATGCTCTTACAAAAGGTAAAAGCTCATTTAGGCATTTTAATATGCTATTTTGAAATAGATGACACTAATTAAAGTTATGCTCTTACAAAAGGTATCTTCCCTTTTTTTTTTTTTTTTTTTTTTTTTTTTTTTCAATTACTTCGAGCAAATGTTTAATGCTCCCCCAAATTTCCAACAACTTTTCCCAAGTTCTAATCTATTTCTGACTTTTAGGCTACGGTTTAAAATAAAATTTGCTCCAAAACTCACCGTCCAGCCAGCCGTGTTTTCTCCAATGAAACTCTCCCATCAGCTGCTGTTAACACTTCAAATCACCTTTCTCCGTTCAAACTTTTCCTGCGCTTCAACAAACATCATTAATGCATCGACTTTTTTTCCGAATTTCCAAAATTCCCCTTCACTTTCACCCATATCTTAGCAAGATTCTTGCTCCATAATGAACATTTTACTTACTCAAATGTAATCTGCTCCACAGTACTTCTCCACTGTAAAGCCCACACCTGTGGAGAAATTCTGACTGTGTCACAGAAATACACACAGAGACACCAACACTTTGAAGAGCCGCGGGCTCAATCAGTCTCTCCTTCTCTCACACAATGGATCCCATTTTAACCGAGACAAAATGTTGGACAAGACATGACAAACATTAACATATAAAGACAGACAGCCTTGCGCGGCAAAAAGAGTCCTCTGCGACCCTTCCTCTCGACGGAACCTTGTCTCATTTATTTATTTATTTTTTTTAAAGAATATGTTTATTCATTTTCCATTTCACAGCAAGTAGACAAATATCCAATATACAATGCCTTAAACAAACAAGCAAACAAACAAAAAAAAAAAAAACACACACAGAGGCTCAGCTATGCATATACAGTTCCATATATGGAGGAGAAAAAAAAAAATAAATAAAATAAAAATAGAAAGTGCAACAGCATGTCTTCCTTTATGACCTTTCAGGAAATCCTTTTAACAAAATGGCTGATACATTCGGGTCAAGGTAGTTCAAATAAGGTTCCCATACTTTATAAAATTGTTTCGATTTGGAGTGTATCATACATGTTAAATATTCCAAGGGTATCAAATCAAAAAGCACCTTATGCCAGCCTTTAACAGTTGGGTCTCTATTATTTATCCACTGCAATAAAATATTCTTCCTAGCTGCATATGTAAGAATACAGAACAGTCTCTGATTTTTTAACAGAACACATCTTGCTGGAAGGCCTAGAATAAGAGACATTGGGTCCATCTGTAGCTTCAGTCCTAATATCCTTTCAATTTCAGTTAAAATATTAGACCAATATCTTTGTAACTTATGGCATGACCAAAGACAATGAGTTAATGTTCCCACTTCAGTTTTACATTTAAGACACATTGGAGATAAAGTGGGATTGAAATTGTGCCTACGGTTAGGGGATATATGCATTCTATGCAAAATCTTAAATTGTATCGACTTGGCACGGTTACATACTGAAACTGATCTAGCATAGGTCCATATATCTTTCCACTCATTATCATGAATTGTAACAGAAAGCTCTTTCTCCCATTTCTCTCTAAGCTCTTGCAAAGCTACAGGTGGAATATCACGCATAGCTCTGTAGAGTATCCTAATTGACATTTTCCCAACTGCTCCAAACAGCACTTTCTCAAGAGGAGATGTCTCAGTATTACTAATTAGGGTTGTGCTTTGCACTATATAGTGTCTTATTTGCAAGAAACGAAAGAAATCACGTCTGGGGATATTGTATTTCTCAACCATCTGATCAAATGACATTAAAGAATTATCAGAAAATAAATCTTTCAGGACGTTAATGCCAGAGATACCCCACTGTCTAAAGCCAGTGTCAAGCAGCCCTGGTTGGAAATCAGGATTGTTAAGAATAGGAGTGAAAACTGATGTTAGTTTGGACCTACCCTCAAGTCTACGCATTAGTCGCCATGCCTTAATTGTGTTGAGCGTAACAGGGTTGTCACAGCACAGCCTGATAGTCCTAAAACCAGGGTTTCCCGCAGCGCTATCTTGGCGAGGCGGCCGCCTCGCCAAACTCACGCTACCGCCTCGCCAACATTCCCCAAAAAAAAAAAAAAAAAGTGACGTTAACACGCGGTTTGTTGTTGTTGCTTTCGTGCGTGCGTGAATGGCAGGGAAAAAACACATGGATACCCCCCGCTCCGCAAGTCGGTCCGCGGGCAACGTGTCGTCGTCTCCCCCCCCCCCGCTCCGCGAGTCGGTCCGCGGGCAACGTGTCGTCCAACAACCCCCCGCCTCGCATAACCAAATTCCTGCGGGAAACACTGCTAAAACTCTTAATAAACAACAGGTCTCTCAGTGGATATTTTGATAGGGAGGTTTCAGCACCCAACCAAGTAGAAGTTTTATCATTTAAGATCCACTCATGAATAAATCGCATATGAGTACACAGCTGATACTTTCTGAAATTTGGTAAGTCTAAACCTCCCTCAGTGCTTGGCAGCTGTAAAGTAGCTATCTTTAGCTTTGGTTTGCGTTTGCTCCATATAAAAGAACTAAGCCAGCCATTTAGTTTTTTCACAACTCCATTGGAAAATAAAACAGGGATCATTTGGATATGATAAAGTACTCTAGGCAATATGTTCATCTTAATGAGGGCTATGCGTCCTAACCAGGAGACGGGTAGGGAATTCCAGCGCTCCAAATCTTGTCTCACTTTCTCAAATAAGGGAACAAAATTAGCTTTATACATTTGCTTAAATGTAGGGGTTATAAATATACCTAAATAGGTAAAGCCTGTTGGAGACCACTTAAAGGGGAAAAAGGGGAGTGCTTTAGGTATTGAATTTGTCTCATTTATTTTAATATCTCCTGGTCTAACCGTTGTGCTTCCGAAAAACCCCGTTTTTGGAAGCTAAGAGACAATTCAAATTATCTCTCTGGGATCCCTTATTTTAATCTCTATTCTATTCTCTTGTAATCATCAATTCAACTCAACTTTTTTTAAATATTAACGTATCTTGACCGTTTCCTATCGCTACGCTTCTTTCGGAAGTCCCATATTCCAGAGATAGCGCTTCATCTCAGCCCTAAAAATCATCAGAACTCGTCAGCCTGAAGTTAAGGTGGCCAAATCTTGGAACTCTTCTTTTATTCTTTGTATTTTATCTTTTTTATTTTCCTTTATTTATATTTTATCGTTTTTGTTATTTACATTTTTGAACCTTAAACCAAATTGTTTAAGGAGGTATTCCCTTTGATCAGTGGTCCTATTTTAGACATGATTAATCTATCCTTAGTAAATGGATATGTACCACAGGCTTTTAAAGTAGCTGTTATTAAACCTTTACTTAAAGGCACACTATGCAACATTTTTCAGTTAATTAATGTGTTCCATACCGTTTTGGATGATTAAATGAGTCATTTCAGGTTGAACAAAGGTTTTCTTGGCCGCCCTGGTGGTCTGTGGGGGAAATACCGCACTTGCAATTGCAGGAGCCCTCGGCCCGCGCCCACAGGCTCAGAATCTCGTGCAAGATCGCGAGAGTCGGTCTTGCTTTATGGCGAGAACTGCTACACACCCCCAGTGAAACGTATGCTCGTTGCTAGCGCAGTGGCGATATCTGTGCAGTTATCATGGCGGAACCGGCGATAAGCCCATGTCGGAGCAGACAAGAAAGAGGAAAAGGGCTGTGGAAAGAGAGAAGAGTCGTACACGGGTGAACATCGGGAAAGCTTTTTCCGAATGGCGAGAGCTAAAAGAGAAAGAAGGCTGCAAGGCTGACGCGGACCTCGCGTTTCTGCTGATGCGATTGTAAGTAACATTGGAATGGTTACTCTCTCTCTCTGTGCATGTTCATACTTTCACTGTGTTAAAGCCAGGCATACACTGTACGAGTTTTTCAGTCGTGGTACTTATATACATCTCAAACTGCGACGGAACCGCGGGGTTTAAACGTTCACCGCTCATCTGTGTGCTGATCTGTGTTTTCAAACTGTGCGGAGGTCGTTTCGGGACGCCCGCTCCCCTCACTCCACTGGCGGGGACGGAGAGGAGGGGAGGGCGCTCCCTCGTAGCTCTGCTTGAACAGCAGGATGGTGATTCGTTGCGTTCGCCTGTCTGCTAAGCTCAAAACAACCGCGCCTGGCTTGACGGAGAAACCAGGAGAACAGCTGAGCATATTTACGACGGTGCACTTTTACTTTCACCCTCTGGGGGGAGCCTCGCTGGAAAATCAACCCCGGTTGCATAGTATACCTTTAAAGTCTAACTCTTAGACTGAATGTATTTTTTGCCAGATGCATTCAAATAGTCACCAGAGTAAAGAAATGTATATTATATGTGAATTATGTGCGCCGTTTGGAAGTAATTTCGATAAAACTTGCTGTATAAGCGAAAGTGCCCGAACATTTTGCATTCGGGCAGTTCCGGAATGCGACGTCACAAAAAGAACTAGTACCGTGCATCAGCCTGCAAATACTACGTCTTTCACTACCGATTTGTTCAATTTTATTAATA
This sequence comes from Fundulus diaphanus, assembly GCA_037039145.1. Lineage (NCBI taxonomy): Eukaryota > Metazoa > Chordata > Actinopteri > Cyprinodontiformes > Fundulidae > Fundulus > Fundulus diaphanus. The sequence goes on along the minus strand of CM073121.1, from coordinate 1,650,086 downwards.
ACTCGTACTCTATGTACAAAAAAATAAAAAAAATGTCTGATACATCTTCAAACTCCCCCTCAAGCATCGGCGACTCCGATACCGAATATATATACGAAGAAACGGAGTTTGAACAAGGCGAACCTGAGGAGACTATATCTAACGCTGCCTAAGACATAGAGCCCATGCTCCATTGTAAGTAGCCCTCACAATCCTCGCTCGTGAAGTGTGAATTGCATAAAACACTTTTGTCACTGCCGGCAATCCAGTCCTTTCGCGTTTCTTTCACAAATTTATCCCATTTCTTTCGGACCTTTTGATCCACCGGCCAAGTAAGTAGCGCTACTTTCTGCCCTGCACTACACCGCGGTGAAGTTGGTTTGACATGGACATTCAACCTCCGCGGAGTCAGCGGAGCACTCTTGAGAAACAAAAATCAAATCAGATTTGTTGACGGTCCCACCGCGTATGGGAGAAGGGAGAAGCTGAGAGACGCTGGCCGAAATCGGAGTCCTTCAACCGGATCAACCGTGAGCTAGATCCCGCTGACTCCACGGAGTTTGAATGTCCAATGTCAAGCCGACTTCACCGCGGTCTGCGCTACAGCCACTAACTACGGCGATTTTTTTTTTTTTTTTTTTTTTTTTTTTTTTTAATATACGTACATGTACAATGTATGCAAACCCTCTGGAATGAGTCTGTGAAAAGGATTAATAGGACAAAAACACCGAAATAATCCTTAGTGAACAATTGTAGGTTAACCTACTGGGCGGTCGTCCCCTCTGCTGAAGCGCTGTGTGTCCGCTGTGTCTCCGCTTTCTGATGTTAAACAAACATGCCTGAACGTCCATCCATCCATTTTCTGACCCGCTTAATCCCTCATGGGGTCGCGGGGGTTGCTGAAGCCGATATAAATGGCTTCCATGCTCTCTCGTGTGTGCTGCCTGCCGTGTTTATAAGGCAGCTGTATACGGAATCCTTGGCCAGCATTTCACAGACTCGCTCCGTCCCTTCAGGCTTTTGCTGTATAAATCTGGCAATATGATACCATCAACCATCAACTTACTCTTAAAACTATCTTGTGATACGTTATCTAAAGAAGAAAAATACGCCGAGAACTCGTCAGTTTCCTTCCAGTCCGGCGCGCATGCGCGAAAACCCGGATGAAAACAATAGCAGTGAACTGGTCTATAAGCGACACTAAAAGGCATTTTATTGTGGACTTAGTTTGGCAATTTTGTTTCTATGCAAGTTCGCTGCGCGCATTCTCGGTGTTCTTGAACTGACGTCACACGTCGGAAATGGCCGATCGTAAACGAAGAAAGCACCAAATTCGGAATACCAAAATCGGTGTATAAAATGCGCAATATTTCATATTTAAACTTAATTTGAACACTTTTGACACATGAATATTCAAAGTTTACCTTGTTCTGGAAGTTATTCAACGGTTTGCAGGATTTTTTTTCAGTCCAAGAGTTAGACTTTAAGAAACCATCTCTTGATTAGTAGATTACAGACCTATATCTAATCTTCTTTTCTTATCTAAAATTCTTGAGAAAGTAGTTGCTAATCAACTTTGATAACATTTACAAAGTAATGACCTACTTGAGGAGTTTCAGTCAGGCTTCAGAGCTCATCATAGCACTGAAACAGCTCTGGTGAAGGTCACCAATGATATTCTCATGGCCTCAGATAATGGACTTGTGTCTATACTTGTCCTGCTAGATCTCAGTGCTGCATTTGATACAGTTGGTCACAATATTCTCCTACAAAGACTTGAGCATACTGTAGGGATTAAGGGGAAAGCATTAGGCTGGTTTAAATCTTATCTGTCAGACAGATTCCAGTTTGTTCATGTTAATAATAAATCTTCCTCAAACTCTAGGGTCACCTGTGGAGTACCACAGGGTTCAGTACTTGGACCAATTCTCTTTACTATATATATGCTTCCGATTGGCAAAATTATCAGACAGCATGGGATTAATTTCCACTGTTATGCTGATGACACTCGGCTATATTTATCCATAAATCCTGATGAATCCAATCAATTACTTCGACTGCAGTCATGTCTTGATGACGTCAAAAGCTGGATGACTTTACATTTCCTGCACTTAAATTCTGACAAGACAGAAGTTGTAATCTTTGGGCCAGAGTCCTCAAAAAATAAACTTCTTAATCAATCACTTAATCTGGATGGCATTAACTTGGTCTATGGTAATAAAGTAAAAAATGTTGGTGTTATTTTCGACCAAGACGTCATTTAAATCCCATATTAAACAGGTTTCCAGAATTTCCTTTTTTCACCTCAGGAATATTGCCAAAATTAGAAACATTCTGTCCAGGGGTGATGCTGAAAAACTAGTCCGTGCATTTGTTACTTCAAGGCTGGACTATTGTAATTCTTTACTATCAGGAAGTCCGCAAAATGCAGTTCAAAGTCTTCAGCTGATCCAAAATGCTGCAGCAAGAGTTCTGATGAAAATCAACAAGAGGGATCATATTTCTCCAATTTTAGCTTCCCTTCATTGGCTTCCTGTTAAATCAAGAATAGAATTTAAAACTCTTCTTCTAACGTATAAAGCCCTTAATAATCAAGCTCCATCATATATCAGAGCTCTGATTACCCCGTATGTTCCTAACAGAGCACTTCGCTCTCAGACTGCAGGTCTGCTGGTGGTTCCTAGAGTCTCTAAAAGTAGAATGGGAGGCAGATCCTTTAGCTATCAGGCTCCTCTCCTGTGGAACCAACTCCCAGTTTTGGTCCGTGAGGCAGACACCCTGTCTACTTTTAAGACTAATCTTAAAACTTTCCTTTTTGACAAAGCTTATAGTTAGAGTGGCTCATGTTACCCTGAGCTACCTCTATAGTTATGCTGCTATAGGCTTAGGCTACTGGAGGACATCAGGGCCTATTTTTCTCACTCTACTGATTTCTACTGTTCTCCAGTTTTGCATTGCATTACATTGAAATGACTGTTGTCATTTCAGCTTTTAACTTTTTGTTCTCTCTCTTTTTTTCTTCATAGTAGGTACACCTGGTCTGACGTTCTGTTAACTGTGACATCATCCTGGGAAGACAGATCACCCGCTGTTACCATCTAATGTAGAACAGATTACTGGATCAACGTGTGCTTCTGTGCTTTTTTGTCTCTTGTTGTGTCTCTGCTCTGTCTTCTGTAACCCCCAGTCGGTCGAGGCAGATGACCGTTCATACTGAGCCCGGTTCTGCTGGAGGTTTTTCCTTCCCGCTAATGGGTGGTTTTTCTTTCCACTGTCGCTTGATGAGCTACATGCTTGCTCAGTATGAGGGATTGCTGCAAAGCCATGGACGATGCAGACGACTCTCCCTGTAGCTCTATGCTTCTCCAGGAGTGAATGCTGCTTGTCGGGACTTTGAAGCAATCAACTGGTTCCCTTATATAGGACATGTTTGATCAATCTGTATAATATGATTGATTTGACTTTGTAAAGTGCCTCGAGATGACATGTTTCATGAATTGGCGCTATATAATAGGGCTGGACGATAATTCAATAACAATATATATCGATCGATAGACGTGTGGCGCGATAGGAAAAAATAGGTTCGATAAAACTTCGATATAGAAACAGTTTTCCTTCCTTCCTTTCAGCCTATCATATTAGTTGATCCTACAGTCACTACTTCCTATCAACCAATCGTAATCGCGGACCCAGGCACGTCGTCACAAAGCGCCGCCCTCTCAAACCACAACACTGTTGTGGTTTGAGAGGGCATATGTCCGTGAATATGTCGCAGCAGTGATTTGTAAAACTTGCAAGGAACCGGTAAAAACAAAGTCTGGTAACGTAACCCACTTGTTTCATCACGTAAGCTGCTCAGCCGCTCACTACCGCAGCAGCGCGAGCTATGTCAGCCCCGCAGCAGCGCGATCTGTGTCAGCCCTGCGCAACTCCGCGGATATGCTGCTGTTGTCTGCAGTTGAAAAACCTGGCTTCAAACAATTACCACTCTTGATCCGCGATATAAAGTTCCGGGACGCAAGTTTCTCTAACAGCGCTCCCTAAATTGTGCAACTAGTGCAGGGAATCAGGGGCAAAATGAGCTGTAATCTGTGTTCTTACACGCCACAACCTCTCAATTATGAAACCTGAGAAGTAACTAGTGTACTATTCCCACCTAAATAGGCTATTTTATTTATTTATTTGTTATATTTATTTTGGTCATTTTACTGGTTACTATAGTTTATTCTTTGTCATTACTTAATAACATAACTCAGGTCTCAAGTTATTTTTTTTTTTTAATACTGTTATGGTTAAAAAAAGTTGGTTAAATAAAGATTTAATTGAAATTCTGTGTTTTTGTTCTTTATTAAAATTAAATCATTTAGCAATATCATAAAATGTCCAGGCAGAGCTGCACATAAAATATGGTTTTAAATATTTTCAATAATTATCGATATCGATCAATATGGATTTTTTTTTATCGATAAGCTTTTTTTTTATATCGTCCAGCCCTACTATATAAATAAAATTGAATTGATGTAGACTTAAACATAAATCCCATTCAAGCCTTTCTCGGTTTCAACATAAATTCCATTCAATCCTCTCATACTAGTTGCTCTGTTCAACCCCTGATATTTTGAGAAGAAAGCTTCTCATCTACAGCACCACTTAAATTTAGCCTAAACGTCTAACATTTCGCCAAAGGAGAATTAAAAATCTCCTTACCTTTTCGGGTTGACCCTGTGGTGCTGTAAATGATTACTTCTTCATGCCCAAATTTAAAGGTTCCTCCACTTACTGTCAAATCCGGGTCACGGCACCAAATTATTAATTTTAAAGTACTGGGCTAATCCTGCTTAGCTCTGAAGGCCCATTTTTACCCCGGTTTAAAGGTATACTATGCAACCGGGGTTGATTTTCCAGCGAGGCTCCCCCCAGAGGGCGAAAGTAAAAGTGCACTGTCGTAAATATGCTCAGCTGTTCTCCTGGTTTCTCCGTCAAGCCAGGCGCTGTTGTTTTGAGCTTAGCAGAAAGGCGAACGCAACGAATACAAAAGTCGAAAAAACGGCAGTACAAACAATGACTAACACAGTGAAAGTATGAACATTCACACAGACAGAGAGAAACCATTCCAATGCAGTGTTTCCCCTAGGAATTTGCTTACCGAACACCGGCGGAGCGGGGGGGGGGGGGGGGAGAGAGACAAGCTTTACGCCGATATCCAGCGGGGGGGAGGGGGAGGGGACAAGCTTTACGCCAATAACCGGCGGAGCGGGGGGGGAGACAAGCTTTGCGAGACCGACGGAGCGGGGGGGAGACAAGCTTTGGGCGCATATCGAGTTAGTTTTTGTTTTTTGTTTTTGGAATGTTGAGAGGCGGTAGCGTGAGGGAAACCCTACAATGTTACTTATTATCGCATCAGCAGAAACGCGAGGTCTGCGTCAGCCTTGCAGCCTTCTTTTTTTTTTAGCTCTCGCCATTCGGGAAAAAGCTTGCCCGATGTTCACCCGTGTACGACTCCTCTCTCTGTCCACAGCCCTTTTCCTCTTTCTTGCCTGCTCTGACATGGGCTTTCGCTGTTTTATCGCCGGTTCCTCCATGATAACTGCACAGATATCGCCACTGCGCTAGCAACGAGCATGCCTTTCACTGGGGGCGTGTAGCAGTTCTCGCCGTAAAGCAAGACCGACTCTCGCGATCTTGCACGAGATTCTGAGCCTGTGGGCGTGGGCCAAGGGCTCTTGCAGTTGCAAGTGCGGTATTTCCCCCACAGACCACCAGGGCGGCCGAGAAAACCTTTGTTCAACCTGAAATTACTCATTTAATCATCCAAAACGGTATGGAACACATTAATTAACTGAAAAATGTTGCATAGTATGCCTTTAAGATTTGACAGTAAATGAGAAAAACATTGATCAGAGGTAAACATTGTAATATGCATATTTAATTCATTAGGAATTCCCAACGTAGACAAAAGTTTACATTACCAGTGTACCTACGTGCTTCTTCCAGGCATTGCAGCTTTTGTCTGATCTAAGTGTGCAAAGACATCCTTTTAATACACTGACTGCCCTCCTCCGCTGAGTTCAGGAGGGAGGGGGTCTGTGGGCCACCTGCCATCTGCCCTGCCTGCCCATGCGCTCCCCAAACAAAGAGACTCCGCCATTCCGCAAAGGGGTCAAGCCAAATGACCTATTCCCCTGCCATAAAACCCACTGCATGTTATCTTACCCTCAAAGAGGAGAAACAGTCAACATCCTTACATTCCTCAGTTCTCCCATATGAATACAACTAAGATATTTATTTTCCTCAACACATGTCAATTGTATAATTCAAATGGCTACAAAAATGTAAAATATTCTTAATGATCAGTTTTCAGGTTTCTAAAAATCAGGAATTATGCCAGGATGCACTTCAAGCTTTCACAACTACTGGACAGGCTGATACCTTATCAAAAATAGAAACCAACATACTTTGATGCTCACAACAACATTTATTTTTCAAGTTTGTATAAACTTGCACCTACAAATTGCATCCTGGCTAGAATTAAGTGAAAGAAATCAAATTGTGATGAAAATTAAAGGCCTTCCTTTAGTTATGGTAGAACCAGAAGCATCCCTTCATTTAAGTTACAAATGAGCAACAGTCACAACATTTCATCTTCTGAGAAACCATACTCTTTCTATATGTTTATCCATTGATGAGACACTTGGGCCTGTCTTATCTGTAAATACATCTGAAAACTGCTTCAAAAACCATCATAAGTGTTGGATATTTGGTTTCTAGGTGACGCCTTAACTTTGAAGGCTTCAGTGCTTCGTTCAATAGCATCAGTCCACACTCCACACATTGTGCTCTTGGCTCTTTGTCGTTACCTCCGTTAACAAAGCCAAACTTAATAAATTCAGGATTGTACTTGCGCAAATGTTTCGTCTTTTTTGAACGGGAAAAGTCATCATTTTCGTCATCGTTCTTCTCCATTTTCAGGCCAGGCAGTTCTTCTTCTTCCATTCATCAAAGCTTGTGAATAAATAGACTGACGCATTACCGCCACCAAACGGTGGGCTCTGTTATAATCAAGTTTCTCCAGTTACTGTTATATAGACTTGCAATCCCACGGCCCACATGTAAAAAACTGGGAGCTTCTTGCGGACCTCTAGGTAGCGCTGGCGGCCCAACTGTGGGCCGGGGCCCCATCGTTAAGAATGGCTGGTCTAAACCATAGAGTCTCCTTACATGCCGATTACCTTTTGCTTTTTCTTTCAGACCCAGAGACATCCATGCCCCCGGTATTAGACCTGCTCGAAAAGTTTGGACAATATATATATATATATAATATATATATATATATATATATATATATATATATATATATATATATATATATATATATATATATATATATATATATATATGCGCATACATACGTACCTACGCGTATATATGTGCATATACATTGTATACATTTGTACATACATGTGTACTAACTTATGTTCAGGTGTTGATAGCAGCAGAAGTCACTACATCAGGATTATTGCACGGGTTGTAGGACAGTGTATTAAATAGGTTATTGCACATTAGTTATTGCACATTAATTGTTACAGTTATGGTCACAGTTACAGTGCAGCATTGTAAAATCTGGTAGCAGCAGGAATGAATGACCTGCGGTAACACTCCTTCTTACAGACTGGGTGTCTAAGTCTGGCACTAAAGGAGCTGCTCAGCTCCTCTACAGTCTGGTGCAGGGGGTGGAAGGTGTTGTCCATGATGGATGTGAGCTTGGACAACACCCTCCTCTCAGCTACTTCCTCCACAGAGTCCAGAGAACAGCCCAGGACAGAAGTGGCCTTCCTCACCAGCTTATTCAGCCTCTTTCTGTCCCGCTCTGTGCTGCCAGGAGCCCAGCAGACGACAGCATAGAGGAGGGCTGAGGCCACCACAGAGTCATAGAAGGTCTTAAGCAGAGGCCGGCTCACTCCAAAGGACCTCAGCCTCCTCAGGAGGTGGAGGCGGCTCTGGCCCTTCTTATACAGGGCATCGGTGTTGTGAGTCCAGTCCAGTTTATTGTTGACGTGAACACCCAGGTATCTGAAACTCTCCACTGTTTCTATGTCCTGCCCCTGGATGTTCACAGGTGAGTGAGGTGGGGGTCTTCTCCTGAAGTCGATCACCATCTCCTTGGTCTTACTGGTGTTTAAGCACAGATGGTTTTTCTCACACCAGTCCACAAAGTCCATGATGACCGACCGGTACTCCAGCTCGTTCCCCTCAGACACGCAGCCCACAATGGCCGAGTCATCAGAGAACTTCTGAAGGTGGCAGCTGTCTGTGTTGTAGGTGAAGTCCGAGGTGTAAAGAGTGAAGAGAAACAGAGACAGAACGGTGCCCTGGGGGGCCCCGGTGCTGCAGAGTGCCACCTCTGACTGACAGCCGTGCAGCCGCACGTGCTGAGGGCGGTTAGTGAGGTAGTCCATGGTCCAGTCAGCTAGATGTTTGTCCACCCCAGCGTCCTCCAGCTTCTCCCTCAGCAGCACCGGTCTGATGGTGTTGAAAGCGCTGGAGAAGTCAAAGAACATGACTCTCACAGCGCTCCCAGTGGTCTCCAGGTGGGTGAGCGCCCGCTGCAGCAGGTAGATGATGGCGTCCTCTACTCCGATGTTGGGCTGGTAGGCAAACTGCAGCGGGTCCAGGGTGGGGCTGACCACGGTGCGCAGGTGAGCTAGGATGAGGCGCTCCATGGTCTTCATCAGGTGGGAGGTCAGGGCGACTGGTCTGAAGTGGGCCGGTTCCCTGGCGTGCGGTGTTTTGGGAACCGGTACCACACAGGAGGTCTTCCACAGGGTGGGCACCACCCCCAGGCTGAGGCTCAGGTTGTAGATGTAGGTGAGGACCTCACAGAGCTCATCTGCACAGGTCCTCAGCAGCCTGGGGGGATGCCGTCTGGTCCTGAGGCTTTCCTCTGTTTCAGCTTCATCAGCTGACCTCTCACCTGCATTGGTGTGACTGTGAGGGGGGAGGAAGGTAGGGCTGAAGGTGTGGATAGGTCGGTCGTTGATAGGAGTGGCGGTGGGGGGGGGATGGTAGGTCTCTGGAGGGCTGGTGGTTGGAGACGTGTGGAGAGTTGACAGCAGGGAGGGGGCCAGTGTGGGGGGAGTCAAACCGAGTGAAGAATGTGTTCAACTCATCTGCAGACTTGCAGTCCTGCTGGTCCTCTGCCCGAAGCCAGAGATGTTCTTCAGACCTCTCCATACGTCCCTGACGTTGTTCTGCGCCAGCTCCTCCTCCATCTTCTTCCCATAATCCTTCTTTGCTGCCCTGATCTTCCACTGGAGCTCCCGCTGGACTCTACGCTGCTCCTCTCTGTCCCCTGAGTAGAAAGCCCTCTTCTTCTGGTTCAGGAGGACTTTCAGCTCAGGGGTCACCCAGCGGGGGTTGTTTGGAAAGCATCGTAGCCGTCGTGTAGGCACGATGCTCTCCACACAGAAGTTCATGTAGTCAGTGATGCATTCAGTCATCCTACTCAGGATTTACAGCGCTGGTCCATGCTGCCACATTCTTTAGCAGGCAGGATCAGCTGTATCAAGATGAATGTGTCGCCAAAATTCTTATACCTGTTTCAGTGCATACCAATATTTATCCCAAAACCTTTTTTAGGACACTTGATGCTTCAGTATCTCAGTTTCTATGGAACAAGAAAACTCCTAGAATACGCAAAAGTATTCTACAGAAAAGTAAAGAAATGGGAGTGCTTGCTCCACCAAATTTCTTATCTTATTATTGGCCTGTTAATATTTGCACAATGTTATTTTGGTGCAATGCCAACTGCGAGATTCCCAAATGGTTACCAATAGAGGAGTCCTCATGTAGCTCTGCCTCTTTGAACTCTGGCATAGCATATGTATTACAATGCCTATTATGGCTTGTTTGGCTTCAGGCGGTTTCATCATTACATGCAAACATTTCTGTGCGGATATGTAAATATGGCTTTGTTCGGCTTAGTGTGAATGTGGCCTTTGTTAGTCTGAGGTGTTACAGCTAAACTCAGCCTTATAAACAGTACATTTGCATAGTGGATCAACAAGTTTAAGTGTGAGAATCCAAAACTGGTTAGTCACATGCAAAAAAGGCCCATCGGCTATCAACTGATCATAAGCACTCACTTATTGTTGCTCACAATAACAGCATTGTAAGAGGGGGAAAATTGGACCCGTAGGTCACCACCCACCAACCTTTGCCCTAATGTGTCTTGGGGTTTGAAAGCCACTGGAACATCATGTTTAAAAAATAAATTTGTGTTTCTCTGAAACTCCTGCAACATATGGGATGGCTACTGGGTTGGTCCTTGCATATGATCCTTGCACAAAAGGCGGTTTTCTAAAACATATTTAGATTCAGAATGTCAAGCTCCCTTTCTGGGAAATCCCCAGACCCCTTTGATTCCTTAAGTCCGCACCAATGCTCAGAAGCTTGACTGATATTTACCTTCATTTTGCTCCTTTTTTAATGCTTGAATCAGAGAATTGTAATGCTGAGAAGAAGCCATTTCTCCGCGCTTTCAAGGAACTACTGTGATCTGGCAACGCTCCGTATAAACGTGACTTCAACCTACTACTCCTATTGGTGCAGAATCGTGTCGACATTGGCATCGTCACCAGAAGTAAATATTTATATATTTTGGACCTGTCAAAATTTATAGAACAATTATTTATTTACTATATTTTTTTTTTCAGTAAAATCAATACTTTTATTCTGCACCACTCAAGAGTGTGGATGTATTATTTTTGAAAAATTAATCACTTTGATGAAAAGGTTGTAGCTATGACCTTTAAGAGCAATACCTGTTGCTTCACTAATGGCTCAAAGTTTCATTCTTTAGTGGTAGTATAAACCGCTTTCTTTTAAAGGTATAGTGGGCAATCTTCTTTTGGCTTCAAGTTCCGGGGGGATCATCTATTGGTTGTCCCACATGCCAATCATTGTGACGTGCTCACTTAATGCCAATCTGCATGCTCTTGCCTTGCTAGTTTCCTCTGGCTGCACATGCAGACTTCTAGTGTTTATGTATCCGTAAGTTTCGGTTTCAGCCATTCATTGTAGCTCCACTGCTCTCACCATACACTTCTAAAATGGCTGAGAGTCGCAAGAAGCAAACTTCTTACAAGTTTATGTGAAGAACAGGAAGGCCTCAGAAGAAAGAGGTAAGACAAGAGTTTCTTTGGAAGATTCTTTCAAGCAATTCCCTGAGGCATGGAAGAGCAGGTAAGATGTCTTGCGCATGAGCAGTTATTGAGGAGTAGGGTTCTACTTCACTTTGTTTATGATATGTAAGAAATAGTGTTCATGCGTTAAGCCAAGAAACCAACACACAAAGCCAGAGTTCTGGAGGGCAACTGGCTGGTAGTCCTGATGAGGGCAAAGAGTTCTGGAGGCAACCGAGAGGCTGTCTTGATGAAGAGCAGATGATTGCCAGGGACGCCAGCGGACTCAGAGGAGCAGCTTTTGACTGGAGTGCCAGGAAAGCTTGGAACTGGTACTTCAGTGGAGGATCTTCTAGGAGTGTAATGGGTAACCAGGCTTTCAGCAGATGGTAACTGAGAAAGAAGACTCGAGAGTTAGCCAAGGAGAACAAGGAACCATGGAACGACTTGGAGCTTGGATCTGGTCAGGTACTACTCTGAGTGAGGAAATGCTCTGATGCCTTGCTCCTGTCTCCAGCCACTTTAAATGCTCCTCTTGATTGCCGTGGATGGAAAACACCTGTGCCCGTGGTCCACCTGCCGCACCCTACTTCTACACACACACACCACATTTCCACAACACAGAACTGCATACCTGACAGCAGTGGGCTCTGCTACACTCTGGAGATGTGTGGATAGTGGTGATGATGAAGGTAATGTACAGAATGACTGATCCAGGGCCATAGAGATCATAAATACAGAGTGATGAATTAATTTGTCAACACATTAGTCAAGGCAGTTTATTGTGATATGCATATAGCATACAGTGCTATGGCAATAACAGCAAATTTGTGAACGATCCTTAATGTGAATGAAAACAACATGGGGGGTGCTGTATTTTAATGTTTGCAAAGAAAAGTACAGAACTCCTGATGTCTAATTTAAAGATGACCTGCAGAGAACTATAAACTGGGAGATTACTAAAATAAAATCCTGGAGATATTCAGTGAGAACCTTTTAGCATCCTCCCTCCATAAAGCTCCATCCTTAGTTCATGTTCCATTAAAATGTCCTGTTTCTTTACCTCTGCTGTTTTCTGGGTAGACTTCCATCTGCTTTTGTCTAATTGAACACTGCTTCTTGCTCATCTAGTATACTCTGGTTTACTAGATGAGATAACATTCTATATCTTAGTTTTATAAATCTTTCTTTATATCTGTCATGGTTTTTAGGTGTTTGGCTCACATGCAGAACACAATCGGGAGACAAGAGCAGTTTAAAGATGTTTATTTCAGGCTCGGAGATACACTGAGAATAAGCCTCACAGAGTGAGCGGCCGACAGTGATCGAGACGCCAGGATCGAAACACTGTGGGAGAAAAAGAACAGGTTAAGCAAGGCAGATGTGGGAATCTAACCGTAAGGTGGGTGCTCTTACCCCCGGGCACAGGTAACCTAGCCAGGGGGAGTGCAGCGGTAGTACGGGTTCAGTGGAACTCTTCTCTAGGAGGAACTAGGTGACCGAGTGACAGGTGAGCCGGCAGGTGGAACGGAGGCGGGGAGCCCGAGCAGCACCGCAGCGGGAAGCAGGGAGCAGAGAACAGCCGAAGGAACCAGGGTGAATCCAGGGAAGGGAACTCTTCTAGGGCTTGGTAATACCAAGGGAGCTTGAGGGGAATGCCAGAGCAAAATCTGAGCGAAGTGGATCCAGGAACTTGACTTGAAACTTCAGCACTCGAAAGAGCATCTGGAGAGTAATCCAGAGCACAAGGCAATCTCTGAGAAAACAGGAGACACGAGTTAGCGCTGGAAATAGGAAACACGAGTAGCGCTGGAACAAGAAACCGTAGAGAGACAGTGGCCATGAAAGTGTACCACAACGGTTTCACACTCTGGCGTCCTTCAGCTGACTGCAACCCACTTTTAAGCTCCAGGCCTGAGCTGCTGAACGAGCCGCAGGTGCGCACCACGCCCACTTGTCAACTACGATCACCTGTGAGAGGGAAAGAGAAGAGAGCAGGCAGTGCTGACAGGAAACTGTACAGCACAGCCTGCAGAATCCTGACAATATCATATTTTGTTTTTTTTTTCTACTTCTTGATAATGGGTATTGTAATTTTAAAATGTGAGAAGCTAAAGCTAGATTGCTTATAGTTCAGCTCATATTATATTTCAGTTGAGTTCAAGTAATAAAAAAGAAAACTAGATATAGGAAAACAGATATGGTTGTTTTGCTGCTTCTCCAACCACAGAAGCAGCAGAACAACTCCACCCTGGCCGCGGTTTCTCTTGATACTGTTTCTTGTATATTGCCCCCTGTTCATTCATGTCCTCCCATTAGCTACTCTCGGTTGCCTGGTGTTTTACTAACTCACACGTGCATCCCATTTGTAAACTCTCATCTGCTTCACATGTTTGCAGAATCCCTAGTACTTAATTCTGCCAGTTCACTTACTGTTTTCAGTTCCTCTTGTGATGTTTCTCTGCTTTTCTGTTTGTTTCTTGTGTTCTCTGTTGGATTCCTCACCATCAAGTTTTCTGAGTTTTGTTAAAGCTCCCTTTGACTCAGGTCCATCTGCGTGACTGTTGATTTCTGAACTTGGTTCTTCATCTCAGTTGATATGTGTTTACACTATTATGAATATTGGTTTAGGTTTAACCATACATATTATGATTTATTCTTATTTTTTAATGCAATACCAATAGTTTATTCAATATCACTGTTGTCGGTAGCATAATCAATTTGTTTGTAATCTTAGTAATGTGCTGTTTTTTTTGTCATATACTCCCTGTATTCTATGCAGTTAGATGTAAAAATACTTATATTGAAAAACTGATCCAGGTCTATCGTCAGGCTGTACATACCTTCTGGCTCTTAATCACATAGAGGTGTTACTTTTATACAATGACGCCCCAATGAAACAGGTTAATGTAATCTCTTTATTATCTTTGTTCTGATTTCTCTCAAGGAATTCTTCAGCACATTTCGTTAATGGTCAATGTTTAGTTGTGAAAAAGCATGACCCAGTTTTGTTGATTTTGAGTATTTTAAAGGAAAAGGGAAGCTAAAATACCAAGACCGCCAGCTGCAGTCTCAGAAACTGACCAGAGGATGCAGTGTCAGAGAGTTTTTTTTTTTTTTTTTGCAAAGGATGTAATCGGACAGTTGTCTGATAATTATTATTACAAGTTATCTGACTAGATATTATCAACTAGAGACTTATCAAATCTTTCTGTCAAACAGGTGACATGTGGCACACAACAGAGGACACGTAAAAGGAAATCCCTGCATTATAAATAAAACAAGTGGTCAAATTCCGAATACCAGCCTACACCCTGCTTCACTACTTTATTTAAGTTGTCCTTTATGGCCATGGTCATTGTTCAAGTTCCAATAAATCAATTTAACTTCATTTTTGGATGATCATCTTTATATGCAGCTTGTTCACATTGCTGGTGGTGGCTATTGAGAGATAGATGTCAATTTATTGGAGTTATTCAATTGTATGAATGGAGTATTCAATTTCAATTTTATTTATATAGCGCCAGTTCACAACACATGTCATCTAAAGGCACTTTACAAAGTCAAATTTAATCAAATCATACAGATTGGTCAAAAAGTTTCCTATCTCTTCTTGACAAGCAGCATTCACTTGTCTGCATTGTTGATGGCTTTGCAGCAATCCCTCATACTGAGCATGCATGAAGCGACAGTGGAGAGGAAAACTCTCCTTTAACAGGGGGAAAAACCTCCAGCAGAACCAGGCTCAATGTGAACGGTCATCTGCCTCGACTGACTGGGGGTTAGAGAAGACAGAGCAGAGACACAAAAAGCACAGAAGCACACATTGATCCAAGAATCCTATTCTATGTTATATGGTAATAGCTGATGATCGGCCTCCCCTGGATGATGTCACAGCTAACAGAACGCTCCAAAGTTTGGGAGCTACAACAGAGACAGTTCTGTTCAGTTCCTCAGCGCACAAGACAAGCCCGCGAAGCATCAAAAAGCAGCAGGTTATCTGACCTCAGAGTTCTGCCGGGAACATGGTGTTGTATGAGCTCTGATAAGTGAGGAGGTGGCTGACCATTTAAACATTTCAAATCCAAAAGTAAAATATTAAAAAACATCCTAAAACATACAGGCAGCTATTTCAGGCAGGACAATATGGCAGTAATGGGCTCATGTTGCCTTTTACCAGTCAGCGGTTGCATAGCCGAGTTTTGACCAGCTGCTGATGATGACAAAGATAACTTTCCTTCCCATTATCAAGAGAGGTGCAGTACTCTAGTCTAGAATTAATTAATTAGTGAATCCCCCTTTCTCGGGCAGCTTACACTTACTACCACCGCAGTCTTATTCAAGTAAAGTAAATTAAGCTCCATCCAGGTTTTAATGTCCTTTAAACAGTCTAACCCCATAATTCCACATCCTCTACTCCTGTACATGTCCATTCCCTTCCAGACCATGAAAAGCAAAGCCTTCTACGTCTGCAGATACTCTGTCTAGCTCCGGCCCGAAGTTTCTTGGTGCTCGGGGAGAGCATGTGCAATCAGCGTCATTACAAGCAGAATGCAATTATATTAGAGGAGGATAACCACGTTTCAAATCAAATGTTGGAATGACAAATTTGCTTCATTTGGTGCAAAGAGAGTGAAGGAACAAATTACATATATATATTAGGGCTGTCAAAATAACGCGTTAATTTCGATTAATTAATTTAAAAAAAGTTAACGGATTAAAAAAATTAACGCAAATTAATCATATAGGGTAGTTCACGCGTGACGTCCCGCGTGACGTCAGCGCTACATCCGGGTCCCGTGGGTAGGCAAAAACAGTACTGTTCTCGTCTACTACATGACAAAACGGGTGATTTAGAGCGTACTTTTAGTTCGTTTATTTTTGGATTCTAAGCAATGCCTACGACTTGTTGCGCTCCCGGTTGCACACAGAGGCATTCCAAATCGTTGGATGTACGTTTCTGTCGTTTACCGAAGGAGGAAGGATGAAGAAAGAAATGGATATTTTCAATGAAAAGAGCGCAGTCAGACACTCCCAATGGACTGGGGGAGCCATCATACTGCGACAGAATTTGCAGTCTACACTTCATCTCCGGTAAATACAACTTAATTCTGCTCTAGTCATTGTTCTACTTAAATAGCGGCGGAGGGGAGGTGGCGATCGCTACACGGGCCGGAGAAGCGGTAGCAGCAGCAGCCGTTGTCTGAAGCAGCAGCAGCCGCTGCTGCTTCAGACAACAGCGGCTCCGCCCGTTCACGGGCTGCGGCAGCAGAAGCCAGCGGCTGCTGCGTAAACACTACACGGGTCGGAGAAGCCGCTGCTACAGCAGCTGCTGCTGCTATTACGCCCCCGTTCACGGGCGCTAGTACTTCTGTGTTTACGCTGCAATGTCGCCGACACCCCCACCCATTTTAACAAGACAAAAACACTTAAATAATCCGTAGTGAAAAATGTTTTTTTTAACCTACCGGGCCTCTGCTGAGACGCGGCCTGTGTCCGACGCCGCTTTGTGCTATTGCACAAACATGTGTGAACAACATCTGACCATCCATCCATTTTCTGACAGATCATGGCGTCGCGGGCGTTGCTGAAGCCTTTTTCCTGATATAAAATAACTGTAGCCGTCCAGTGGTTTCAGGGGCTTTCGTGCTCTCTCGTCTGTACTGGCCTGCCGTGTTTATAAAGCGGTATATGTCGGTTTACGGAACCCTTGGCCAGCATTTCACAGACTCGCTCCGTCCCTTCAGGCTTTTGCTGTGTGGATCTGGCAATCTGACACCATCAACCATCAACTTACTCTTAAAACGATCTTGTAGTACGTTATCTAAAGAAGAAAAATACGTAGAGAACTCGTCAGTTTCTCTGTTTGCGTCCGCCATTGTGTCCGCCTTTTGCCTACCAGTCCGCATGCGCGAAAAACCCACATCAAAACAATAACAATGAACTACCCTATAGGATAGTTCACTGCTATTGTTTTCATCCGGGTTTTCATCCATTTATTTTCATTGTGTCCCCTACGTTACTGTGTGCCACATATGCCACAACGACACATGTTAAAACGTCTGAAGGCATGAAATGTGAATAAGAGTTTTTGAACTTTAATTTATCAAATGCTGATTATTCATTGAATCATTTGAATTTAAATATTTAAAATACTTTCACAGCAAAAATTATATGCGATTAATTTAGATTAATTAATTCGACTATGTAATTAATTAGATTAATTTTTTTAATCAATTGACAGCCCTAATATATATACAAGTTTCCTTTTTTAAACTCACCGGAAAAAAAGAATAGTAAAAGAAAGTGTTTTTAAATGCTTTCAGGAAGTATACATCTAAAGCCACAGGATTATCAGCCCTCTCTCTATGCAGATGTGAGAAACAGACAGAGCTCGAGGCTCTTAACAAGTACCTGCTTGGTTTTTACTCTGAGTTTTTATATGTGAGATCTATTTTAATCAGGTGACATGTGACTAAAGAGAGAGTATGAATATAAATACACCGACTGACGGACACACTTCCTACCCACCACTAAATATGTAGCATGCTGCACATACTGCAGACTTTGTACAAATGGTGTGTGTGTGTGTGTTGTACTTGCATCTGAGCAAGAACATTTTCTTACTCATTTTACTAGTAAAGTTAGGAACTTTTGTTGGTTATCACTCTTTTTCTGGCCTAGGTTAGGTTTAGCACTAGGGTGTTAGTTATGTTTGGGTTAGGATCAGGGTTAGTCCATAGAAAAGCTTGAAAATGAATGGTCTATGGAAGTTAAGGCACGGTTCTCACTTTGTATTTTAAACGTGTGTGTGTGTGTGTGTGTGTGTAGCTGCTCTCAGTCTAGACACTGCCATGGTATGGGTCAGGTATTGACATGCCATTCACCTCCATTCATGTGTGGAAACAAGCTCATGTCAAGCAAGGGCCCACTTGGCTGCTCTTTCATAGCAGACTTGGGTGGCCAAAACAGAGAAAAGCTGGGTTCACCTGCATGGAATTACGGCCCCTGAGCAAAGAATTATGATGTGGTTTGTATTTCATCTCTTGAACTTTATCCAGAGCATGCAGGTACATGCTCTTGCATTCCCAGGAAAGCTGACACAATGCTCCAGTGATCTTGGTTTCAACATACATTTGATAACCGGGTGTCCTTAACTAAAAGCAAAGGATTGGCATGTAAGTCCAGCCTGAATAAGTTTAAGTTGTTTAGTTTGAACTATTGAAATTATTTGTTTTGTAACAAATTAAGACTATGATTAGTAAATTATACCAGCATGTTTTTGTTCTATGCTGAGCTTTGAATCCAAATCACCCAGTTGATTAGAAAGAAATTTTTTTTGATTTGTGACAGTTAACCTATTTTTATTCATTAGATAGGTTTTTATTTAACCTATCTAATGAAGAGCAAGTTCATCAAAGCCAGGCTTTATCTATCTAACCTGGGTTCTGTCATAGCCTGCCTGACATTAGTAAAACATTATGTGTTGATGCTTCTGCTCAGAATACAATGACTACACAAAACTAGAGGGAGAAACGGACTATTAACAATTTCACAGATGGAAAGATCAGGCTACATTCATAGAGATTATGAAGAGGTGTGAGGAGAGTAAAAATTGCTATGATTAGGACAACAGAAAGAATTTCAGGAACAGTACAAGTTGTGCAGATCAAGCCTCCTGTTTTAGCCAAAAAAAAGTTATCTGACACTGCAAATACTTAATTCCAATTCTGTCTGTATATGCATGTACGTGCAGATGAACAGCTGCCACTCTGGGCCTCCCTCGCCATAAAATGCTACCACCGTGTTTAACTGCAGATGATCAGGACCTGTTATTACCACACAAAAAAAACAACGGTCTCTGGCAAAGAAGTTGTCAGACAAGGAAAGAGAGAAAACGGGAATTAATGTTGGCCTCGCATTTCCAAGGTAGAGAGCATTTCGGAGAGCAAAAGCGGCTCTAGTTTGACTCGGGGGTAGCATTTCTCCTCTGGCATGAAGTCAAAAGTTTGGTTTTGCTGGTTTTATAGTCTTGTTAGATTTGTGTTGCTATGTTGATTGGATTTATTATGTTACAATTGTGGCATGTGGGTTAATTGTTTGAGTTTGACCAACAGTGGGCCAGGCATTACTGTTATGTAAGGCGAGTAGCCAGTAGCCCAGGTATCACATTGTTTAATACAGCCCAGCGGGCTTGTCAAATGCCCACCAGGATCCATGTGTACATTCAGGCCATTCTTTTTTGACAAAAAATTTTAAAATTTAATCAGATAACTGGTCTGGGGTCTCATTTATAAAACATTGCGTGGAATCCATACTAAAAGTGTACATGCACCCAAAAAAAAAATGGGGTGGGCCAAAAAAAATCTGATTTATAAAGCCATGCACATGCACACCAGCATGCAGTTTTCCTTTACAGATTACAGCTGCACCTGAACATTCGCGTACCAGGTTGTGCCTCATGTTCTGCCCTCTACACCTCTAGATTCAGCCAAAAAACTTTCATAGTGAGAAGTTTATTAAATTTGTAAATGAGAGGTAAACACAGATGGTGCCCATATTGAAAGAACCCACTAAAAATAAGACAGTGCTCAGCAGCGCACCTAGTGGTGAAATTTTGCTTATTGCTCCTTTAAGGCCTAAGGTGGTTTGTGAATAATCTTTATCCTACAGAGGTAAAATTCTTAGAAAAATCTTATTTCTGGAAATTCTCAGATTTTTTCCTAAAATGACGTCACCATCAGCTACCTTTAGTCTTAGGATTCTTTGTTAATACGTGCACTGACCTTTTAAACTAAAGAGGTTTTATTTTTACACTGTTACCATGAGTCACCAATATCCCATGCATCTATATCAGTGTGAGACAGTTAGCTTGTGTGCCAGTATTTGGATTCCTCTTCCAACCGCTGCATATGTAGCATTAGGTTAAAAGGATTTTTCAATGAGTAGTCGACTGATGTTCGTTTGATTAAAACATTGACAGCTACAATACAGTAGTTTAGTTAAAGACCCATTAGTAAAACATTGTGTAAAAAAATAAAAACCTGAGACGGAGCTTCTTTCATTCACTGGTGTTATATTTTTCACAAACGCATAGTTTGCTAATATAGATTAGGCTTTTCTAAGAGTTTTGGAAGGAATGAGAGTACATGAGGATCAGAAAAACAATGGTGCCATAACTTTGTACACCCATCACACTATTGCAAATCAGATTTTTTTTTTCAATGTTATTGGAAGACAGGAAAAGAATGCACCCACATCACCTTCCCACACATTTAACACGTTAGCATAAACAAGTTGATTACCATGTCAGGCAGGCTATGACAGATTTTTTTGACATGTTGAAAAATTCTGCCATGGGTGCAGCAGCTCATGCATTTTAATACAGAGGCACACATGAGATTATAGGAAACAGTATTTGCCCCGACTTCCTCTCCTGCACTGGAGAATTGGCCACATAAATGCTTTATGAACTCTTATTGCAGTTAAATAATTGAGTTAGGATTTTGCTTTCATGTGATGTATATGTTTAAGGTTCCACGGGTAAACTCTTCAGTCTTTGTCAACAACGTTGGTTGTTTCTCTCTTGAAGTAATGATGATGAAAGTAGTGTGGAAGCGAAAGGCATCATTGTCAACGTTTCCTACGTGTGGGTTTGTCTTGAGAGGATGTGACAGTGGGGATTTACCTTTCTTTCCTTGTATAGAAGTACTCTTGCAGTCACTTCCCGACATCTTTACCATGAAATATGTGTAAGATTCCAAATTTAGAAATCAAACACAGGTATAAATTATAAATATTTCCATTTTTAATTACCAGTATTAGGTAAAAGCATTTTGCGTACAAGATGTTTAAACTAGTGGTGCTACACAATAAAAAATCAAATTAATAATATGCTTTGGAATTAAGTGATTTATTCCATTTCTATTAAGTAGCTGTATTTTACACAATAAGCAAAGTTTTTAAATTCTAATAAATGGTGTTAGTGACTGACTCAATAGATGTCACAGCTAATAGAATTCTTATAATACACAGTAAATATCATCTTTTGTGAAATGTAGCCATAAAGATTGAAATACAAACCATTTTACTGTTACTAAATCACCAGTTTACTCTTCATTCTCCTCTAAATCATGCAACTAGTGGGACAAACGGTTCAATATTTCCATAATTTACAGAACAGTGTTTGTCATTCTGTGCTACACTTGGAAGTATTTAACCTCTCTCAGTCCATTTTCTGGATTAAAAGCATGGTGACAGCTAGGCTTATTTGGAGGGGGCTGCTAAATAGTTTGCACTTGGACGGCTATTTTTTTTTAAACTAATTTAAGACATGTGAAAAACGGTAAGTTTATCTTAATTATTTAATTCAGGAGAAATGTCTCGGTGTGTCATAAGCCTGTATGTAAAACTGAGCCCTAACAACCCAAGGCTCCAGAGGGTGGTAATGATATAAAACAAAGAAAATATATAACAGATAAACCAATTTAAAAAGATTTTAATATTACAGTGCAAGAAATAAACGAATACAAGGCCTAATAACAGGGAACGTAGATGGTAAACCAAGGCAAGGATCTGACAAAGGGATGTTCATCAAACGAAGCTGTAATGACTAAAACCATATGAGCAACAGAAATCCAGTTAAAAAAAGTGAAATGATCTAGAAGTATCTAACTTGGATGTGGACAAAGAGCATCAGTTCTTCCTTAATTAACACGTTTAGCACAGGAAGCAATCGATTATGGCCAGAGTTGGGTGGAGGAGCCAAACTTTGTATTTGAGTAAGATTGCCATTAAATATTTTAAAAAACATACATATTATGAGAATATTAACTTTTTTTAATTTAAAAATATTAATGCATGAACCTCAGGAGCATTTATCAAAAATCTGCTCCCTACAATATATTTCTTTTCCTTTTTCCATTGAGACCAACATGTAAAGTCTCTAATCAAGCATCCAAAGCATATTTGATTACACTGACTCACTTCATGATCTCCCGTTGCCGTTTCACATCCAGTTTATTAGACTGATTTATTCCAGAATAGCATTCCTTGGTACCTATACCTGGTTTGCTTGCAGGTATAACAGTTGCAGTTGTTGTCTTCCTCAGTGTATCCTGTAGCCAAGCTTACATTTCACATTTTTGCACCTTCTCTCTCCTCTCGCTGTTTTTGTGGGTCTTTTATCCATAAAGCTTCGTCATGATTCTGCCTGCCTCATCTATACTATTACTTTGTAAATTCATTTTTATTCTCAAAGGAGAGTGGTGGCAAAAATGCTCACTTATTAATATTCATCCCTAATTATAAATCCCTTTTAAAGCAATAAAATTAGAACATGTTAGTGGAAATACTTCAGTTGATGTTTTTTATTACAGCATGCACAGGCCAAAAGTAAAACACTGCTTTTACTAAATAGATTTACAGATGCTATTAACAGATGCAATTTAACAACAATGAAACCAAGACTAGACAAATCCGAACACAGAGAAAAAACATATTGCTTGTTGGGTCTGCATGAACTGAGACATAACTTTGTCTAAACCCTTCACAAAAAATTAATTGAACATTATTAAAATAGCTAGCAGGATTTTCTCTTATCACAAAAAAATAACAGTCCCAGTGCTGAATCGACTGTATGATTGTGCTACAGATTATCATCAACTCCAAACATTTCTAAACCCTGGTCATAAAATCTTTAGCTAAAAACATTTGCAGGTTCTGGGATTTTATGAATATTAACGTGTTGTACATTTTAATATTGCTTTCCCTGACTTAACTGATTTTAACTTTAGGGTTTTTGTTATGTCTGCACTTGGAAAACTGTAAGGACAAAACACTTAATAACTTAATCCTAATTCTAGGTTTCTGAGTACATGAACTTTTTCTTGCTCATTGACTGTAACTCAAGAAAGGCTAAGACTGGTCTTTATTTTGGAGACCTTTGGATACAATGACTTTACAGTGACGTAGAGTGATGAAGGCCCACGTTTCCCCTTCCAGGTATTTTCTGGTGTTGAAAGGTTCCTTTGTACTGTTCCCCAATACATTCCCAAATGTCGCTGGTAAAATTCCTTTTTGTTGGCATTTTTGTGCTGAACACTATTTTCATTGTTTTGTAAAATTAATGGAAATTTTGAATTAGCTTTTTAGCACAAATCCACCCTTTATAGGTTGAATACGTGTAGCTTAAAGTGGAAGTGATTTTACAATTTAACAACGTAACAAGGAACAAAATGATATGTTACTCAAATTGGTGCTGTTCAATCATCAGGACTGGAAATTAAATGTTTCTGGGTTTTTGAAAATTTCCCAGGGTTTTTGAAAAATGGATTGCAAGAGTATTGTTGTTTATTTATTTTATTTTATTTTATTTTATTTTTGCTTTGGATCTCTTGCATTTCCATTTAAATCCAAGGCATTGGGTGGGTTACACAAATTAGGTCTGCTGATGTGCGTAACCACTCATCTCTACAATAATTACTGTTTGTTTAATTTGACTGCCCTTAGAACTACATCATACACAAAAGCAGGGTATGTTCCTGCAGGTCGTGGTTTTCCTGTGTTTTGAACAACTAATACTTTGACATTTTGTAGGAAGTTTTTGAAATGACCAGAAGCTTAAATCAACATCTTAGTATTGATGCTTCTCATCTTTTTTGTTCCAGGCAGAACCATTTCTGAGCCTGTTGAGGACACGGACACTACCAGCTTTGTGGCACAGTTTGTAAGGAATATTTTCTTCTCCTCTCTTCCAGTCATATGTTGTAATTTGATCCCTGTCCAGTTTGTTCTGTGATGATAATGCATTGTTCTTGGTTGGAAAGCCTTGCAAAGTCTTGCATTAATCTGCTAAGAAATGTACCAGAATGGAACACACTGTGCTGTGATTGCCAGCGCCAAAGGGCTCATCTCAGGGCAAGTTACGACAGGCAACTTGTATCTTTGCATAAAACAGTCATTTTGTTTGACAGTTGCAGAGGCAGGCCTTTTCTTTCTTAATATGCTTTGTTCATATTTAAAGTTGTCATGTTTGTCCTTGTCTCTCTTACAGTCCTTTGAGGCCAATTATCCTGTCCAAGTCACTGATCCTCATGGTAAATAAAAAGTCTTACAAATTTGGTACACTGTAAATAGCATGTGTGGACTGTCAACCAACAATTATTCTTTAAATGTTAGCTAAATAAAGTCGTTATTAGCTAAGAAAAGAGTGTTGGGAAATACATTCTTGGAAATAAAACTAGTTGTACAAAGGGAGTCTACTTTGTAAATTCAGCTTATTTCCAGATCAGAAGTTCCAGTCACACACGTCTATTTTTTTTCAATTAAATGTTTTATTCACTCAATAAAATAGAAATATGTATTTGTAGATGTATTTGCTTTGTTTATTCATTTATTTATACATTTATGGGATTTCTATATATGTGAGAGGTAAATATAAAGCAGATGCTGTAAACAACATGGCTGAATGTTAAAACACTAAGCACTGCTATTTCCTTTTTCCCCTGCCTCGAAAAGTAACTTGTGTGGACCCAGAGTCCAGGACCCAGAGTGATCTCTGTTTAGGGAATCAGCTGGAATTTCACAGAGCAGATTGCATCTTACCATCATCTTAGATTTCCCACCTAAAACACCTGAAACTCAAAGCTTTTACAGCTATATTTGCAAAGGATTTGCTAGTTTTTAAGTCAAAAGTAAATTGTGATTGTTGCAAAAACAGAACAAATGTTTCTGTTCTGTCTCTCCTCGAGGTCGGTCGGTTTTTCTCAGCTCTCCAGAGCTCCTTATCTGCTATTAACCTTCCCCTTCTCTCCTGCTATTTGCTTTGTTTTGTGTCTTTTGTGCCATTTCTTCATAGCAACCGAAAGCTCTAAGGAAATTATGGATCTCGTCAGCTGGTCTCTCAACACAATTGATCAAATTTTTTCAACTGGAAAGCAAAGGACCGGGGAGCGTGCCTGTCCCGACGGAACTTTTTTTGCGGGATACATTTTGGACCCGTGGGAGAAATGGTCCACGGTGTGCCTCTCAATTCTTTCTGTTGAGGACGTAGTAGATGTTTACTTATTCGGATTTACGATACTTGGATTCCTCTTTTTTGGCCTCGGAGGATATTTAATGTATCAACACCTTCAGAAGCTGCTGGCGGTCAACATGGCCTTGATGAGACTGTCAGCGGCAGTCGACGTCATCACGAGGTCGTTGAATGAACAAAATGGACGGCTTGATAAGCTGACCGCGGTTGTGGTACACAAAGGTGAGATTGGATAAAACCTGGAAGTGTGAACGTTACTAGCCCATCGATTGGAATATTGGAATTGGATCCAGGAGACAGCGACGAAAAAGACTCTAAAGCTGAAAGAAAAGTTGGTTTCAGTTTGTTCTCATAACAAATTCTGTTTTTCAAATCAGACTTTCCACTATCAAATTCTCCCTGAGTTGTTATGGCGACATCGCACAAATTCCCTGCTCCCCCACCACCCATTCCCTGCTAAGACATCTGTGGAGGCGTCAAGCTGGAGCTGCGAAGTGATAGACTTTCCATCAAGGACACTTGCCTGCCGGAGGGACGGCCTTCATGGACATACAGATTTCCACACAACATGCACCCAGACATACATATGCTCACAAATACAGATGACTTTACCCGACCAGCATTCAAATGTTTACCTTCTGCATATGTGTGTCTCGTCATTGATTGTGCTTTTTGTGCAAATTAGGTTTTTTGTCGGATGCTTCACATTTTGTGTGGAAACACAAATTGTGCAGCACCTGTCTTTTTTATCTCCCTCCACTCCCCCAGTGTAAATCTTTCTTCAACAGATCTTCAAGGTCAGCATCTGTAGACTTCGTGTAAGCGGGGGAACGGCTGCGCTGAAATGGCAGCGGCCGACTGGCTGTGTTCCTTGGCAATGCAAGGCCTCAGTCAATCGTTCCCCCCAAATGTTTGTAAAGTGTATGTGATGAACAGTTGTACTGGAACTAAATTTTCGATTGCAATGCAAATTGCAGTTGACAAATAAAATTGATTGATTGATTATGACTGATAACCAACAGAAAATGAAGGTCCTTGATGCTAGCATGGGATATGGTCCTTGATGCTGCTTTGACTCGATTTTTCTTTCACACTCCTTTTTGTATAAGGGTTATGGAACATAAACATGCAGCAAACACTTTAACAATGGGCCACATTTCTATTAAACAAACCACACCAGCAGCGTCTGATTAGCTGCTGACATTCCAAGGCCCACTGAACCTTTTCCAACCTGTTCCATTCAGTAGCATTGCCGCTTGTGATGAATGGATCCAATTCTAAAGGACAGAAACCTGCACTCCGGATGTTTGTTTACTTTAAAGTTGAATAAAGGCTGGTTTAAGCTTGACAGACGTACGTTCCGCTTGGACATGAGATGTGCGGACACAACATCTGCATCATTTATGCTCCGTGGACTATTCTCCTACACTCTAGAGAGCAGCACTGTGCTCCGATGCCAAGCGTACTTCACCCCACTACACCTTTAGAATACACAGTTGTTTCCAACATTTAAAAGCCTCTTCCTTTCTTCCAAGAGTGATGGCAATTTCTGTCCAGGAATTGTTAACAATGTTGATCACGGTGATCTTTATGGGCCGAATCATAAGATGCCTATATTTACCAACCTCTGCCAGAAGGAGCTGTTGCTCATCCACCATGTTTTTTACTGTAAAATCACCAGGTTGATTTTACAGTAAATATCTTACTTATATTCCTCTAAATATAGTTCATGATGTCATTCTCAAATTAGCATATGGATTATGTCATTGCCTAGCATCTGTTTTATTTATAACCTTATAGAAAACTTTAATATTTTAGCTGGGTGCTGGTGAAGATTCTGTCATCCAGGTCATGGTCATTCCAAAAAAGTTAAACAAAACAACTGGACTTTGTTTTTTAAATTTTTTTGGAATGACCATGACCTGGATGACTGAGAATCTTCACCAACTCCCCATTACTAAGGGGGTGGACCTGTTTCGGTTCAATTTGCATGTTATCTAAGCCATTACAAGGCCTTTGTTGGGCAGTACTATAAAGCTTGGAACTCCACATTACTCCAGACATTTTGAATTGAGAAAGCTTTCTGGATAGGAAGCGAAACGTCTTCAAACTTCGGATAAAAGTCCAGTTGTTTTGTTTTTTAATTTTTTTGGATTGATTTGAGCTGGGTGTTATGATTTTTATGGTAAGTATATTTTCCAAAAAGTCCTAATTAGAAAGCACTTTAGCAACACTTTCGGACTTTCGATCAGCCAATCAAGTCTGTGAAAAAAACAACCTGACCCTAGGTGCAGGCTGTGCAAATAGGCAAGAAATGCATGGAACGCCATAACCAAGTGGCTGGTATAGTGTACAGAAACATCTGTGTAGAATAACAACTGGAGACCCCCAGGTCAAAATGGGAGTCACCCCCCAAGGTGGTGGACAATGACAAAGCTAAGATCCTGTGAAACAGACAAAATGGTAATGGTCAACCAACCAGACATTGTGATCACTGATAAGCAGCAGAGGACAGTCGTTGTGATTGATGTAGCTATATTGAGTGATGGAAACATCAGGAAAAAAAAGAGTGTGAGAAACTGGAGAAGTACCAAGGGCTCAGGGAAGAAATAGAAAGAGCCTGGAACGTGAAGACAACAATAGTGCCCGAGCATGGGAAAAGGAGAGCCACCCACCCTGCTCAGGAGTATGAGGGATGGGTGAGAAAGCAGTTTTATACTGCTATAATTAGGAGAAGATGAGTTTCTAAAAGAGGTCCTAACCAATTTAAGTAAACATATTCTCTGCTATAGTGACCACTGTTTACGTGTGCTATGACCTGTCTACTGTGACGGAATAAAAATCTAAGCCTGTGTGTGTAATGTTTGTCTGGCAGATGCTGTGACACTACATCTTAGCTCCATGCCCTCTGGATACATGCACCCCTCTTCAAAAGACAAGATCAGACAGGTCAGTAGAACTATGGTGTATTTTATCTAAGCTGTATTTTTCTAATTTGCTAGGCAACACCTGTTACTATTAGAAATGCTATCTTTAAGTTACGTGTGATAACACTGGGGTTTAACACAAAAACAAATGTATTAGAAAATATCAATTTAGAAGGAAAGAAATTTGATACAGGAGATGGATGTAAACTGAAAATAGCTAAATATTAAATGTCCGAAGGAAACAAACATATTCTAATATTATTTAATACAGCAATATTATTATATTAGTCAATGTGTTTATTCAAATATTTTCAGTATGTACATAATCTGTCATTTCAGTACTGTTTGAGCGGTAAATATGGATGGGTGTAAGGAAAAACGTTGCTTTGGCAGTAAGATTAAATGAGGCATTGGTCCTTTGTTTATGTTGATGTAATAAAGTACGGCATGATGCCAAGAGATGTACTTTACAGTTCCCTTTAGGAAAGTTGCTTTAACAAATGCATTATGCAGTCTCAATGTGATTTAGGGCTGCAACTAATGATTAGTTTGATAATCAATTAATCGGTCGATTATTTTTATGATTAATTAATGAATCGGACAAAAAAGGTTTCATTTCCACTTCTTTTTTCCAAAAAAAAGAGCATTTGAACTCAGTGCAAATAAGCGCACAAAGAAGTTGCTACTTAGGTGTAATTTTGCTTCAAATAAAGATGTTTCGGTTGACTAGATTGTTACTCAATCATTTAATAGTCAAAGTTGTCTATATGAACAGTGATTTTAACACAACAGAAGTGAAGCTGTAAAGCTGGGGTGTGAATGTGGTTTGGTTGAACCTCACCCTTTTGCTAGTGCACTTAAGGGGAAAATTGGGCGTAGCATTGCAACCAGTGCAAAAACACCACTTCTGACTATCAAATAAACCACCAGTCCATTTCATAGATTGGGCACAAGCTGCATTTGTCCTTTTAACATATTTTTCTTCCAAGGACGTTTATTCTATAAGTTTTTCTAATTTTTCTTACATTTTTGAGGGTGTCCTTTAGGGATGCTAATGTCTCGTTTTTCTGTAAATGTTTTTCATTAGGGTCTGCCTCTTATCATTCTGAGTATCTCACCAAAATTTCATTATGGTTACATAACAACAGTAAAGACTCTGGATTCTTGAAAATTTAGTTTAGAGTCCTGCTCCTCTCTCCCAAACCGTACCTTCACTCAGACTTTGTCAGCAAATTAAAACTTAACGTTTAATCAAGAAATTATTACCATCAGAATGAAATTGTATTCTGATTGAGAGGGCTGGTTTATGATCCATAATCCGATCAGCGTCCATCTA
The DNA here is from genome assembly GCA_037039145.1 of Fundulus diaphanus. Classification (NCBI taxonomy): domain Eukaryota; kingdom Metazoa; phylum Chordata; class Actinopteri; order Cyprinodontiformes; family Fundulidae; genus Fundulus; species Fundulus diaphanus. The sequence goes on along the minus strand of CM073121.1, from coordinate 1,620,629 downwards.
ATTACTTGTCCCGATTAACTCATGAACTTACAGCGCATGGAGGATGGGTCCGCAGCGCTGTGCAGCACAGAACATTTTACTTTCTTTCCTTTTAATCCGAATGTGTGGAATGTTGTAAATATATATATAAAAATGTGTGTATATCTGGAGCATGTAACAAAGGTAATTTCCCTCTGGGATTATTAAAGTATTTCTGATTCTGAACATGTATTTTAATTCAATCAGGGAACGTTGCTCACGTAAACTAGCTCCTGTCATTAACTAGCTAACAAGCTAACAGCCACATTACAAACTACCAGACTGACATTAAGAGGGAACCCCGAAGCACAACTTTGGCTGCGCAGGACTCCGCTCACAGCCTGCGAGTCAAGCGCTGTAGGGGTTTCCTCATTTTAGCCCCATTTCCACTACCCTTGGTAAACTGATCCATGCCGAGCTCGGTCCGAGCTTGGTTCAGTTAACCAAGCCGAGCTTGGTTCTGACGACCGTTTACACATCACGCTATCTCGGTTCCATGGTTTCCTCGCCTCCTAATGATGATCTGCGGTACTACTGCTCTCTAGGATTGAAGGAGGAAATCAAGCAAATCAAAATGGCGGCGCCCGTAACATTCAGGAAGTTATGTTTGGTTATATTTCGTTGTTTGCGGAGAGTCATACAAAGACGGCAACTTTTGGTGAATTTACTTGATAGTCGGCTTTTGGGAAGTGGATAAGACAAACGAACGTCTAATAAGGATTTACAGACGCAGGAAACAACAACAGACGTTGAGGTTCATCACACTGCTAAGCAGAATCATCCCTGGAAATCATGTGTCACGGTAGGGAAGCTAGTATTTTTATAAATGTCTGTCTGAAATGTCAGCTGGCTGTAAGGAGATGACGCGGTCTGCTCATGCGCTCTTTGCTATCAGATAACCGGGCCAGGGAAAAACCAGGCCGAGCCCACCCATGGAACTGGTCTGCATTTAGTGTGGTCCGGTTGTGTCTGGCTCGGTTCAGTTCAGTTTGCGTTCCATTTACACTCGATAGTTATCTCAGTTACCGAGCTCGTACTGGTCTCGGCACGGTTAAAAAGGGGTAGTGGAAACAGGGTATATGAAACGGAGCAAACGTAGAATATTGTAATGACTTACCCTGCTGTTGAGCTCTCTTCACCCTAATCAATGACTCCATGTTGTTTCAGCTCCTGTATCACTGTGGTGTACTGGATCAACAAGTTTAACGGTGACAATTAAAACTGGTTGTTCACATGCAAAAGAGGACTATCATTAGTGTTCTGATGGCCCCTTATTGTTCCCAGAGGCCTGAGTCATGCTTGCAACTACAACATTGTAACAGGGGGGCAATCGGACCCGGAGGCCTCCACTCCTGTTTAACGATGGGTGGTTTCTCTTTACAAAAATGGCTTCCTTTACTCCCCTTTCAAACCACTGTTCCTCTCTATCCAGGATGAGAACATTTTCATCCCTGAAAGGGTGAACACTGGCCTGTGGATGAATGTAAACTGATGTTGCTCTTCTGTACTGGGCCATCCTTTTGGCCGCTGGTCAGAGCTGAAGGATGCAGAGGCTACAAGTGGATAAGTCAAAATTCGGTTGTGGGGTGTATTAATCCACACAGTTCATTAAACCATTTCCCAGTATTCTACAAAAATGTCTGAATAGGGTGGAGTGGAATCTCTGTGACATGGGGGATGAAGTGCCTCATTTAGATTTGAAAAGATCACACAAAATGAGTTGCTCTCAGACGTCCCTCAAAACAGGGAGGCCCTGTGGAGCAACAATAACGAGAAACTCAGACTATAGACCAGTTCATTGTTATTGTTTTGATCCGGGTTTTTCGCGCATGCGCGCCGGACTGGTTGGCAAAAGACGAACACAATGGCGGACGCAAACAGAGAAACTGACGAGTTCTCCACAGATTTTTCTTCTTTAGATAACGTATCACAAGATCGTTTTAAGAGTAAGTTGATGGTTGATGGTATCAGATTGCCAGATCCACACAGCAAAAGCCTGAAGGGACGGAGCGAATCTGTGAAATGCTGCCAAGTGCTCCGTACCGCGACATTTACGGCTGCCTTATAAACACGGCAGGCCAGTACAGACGAGAGAGCACGAAAGCCCCTGAAACCACTAGACGGCTACAATTATTTTATATCGGGAAAAAGGCTCCAGCAACGCCCGCGACGCCATGAGGGATTAAGCGGTCAGAAAATGGATGGATGGATGTTGTTCAGACGTTTGTGCAACAGCACAAAGCGGCGTCGGACACAGACCGCGTCTCAGCAGAGAGGAAGACCCGCCTGGTAGGTTACTAAAAACATTGTTCACTACGGATTATTTTGGTGTTTTTGTCTTGTTAAAATGGGTGGGGGTGTCGGCGACATTGCAGCGTAAACACAGAAGTACTAGCGCCCGTGAACGGGGGCGTAATGGAGCCGCTGTCTGACAGCCGGAGAAGCGGCTGCTGCTGCTGTAGCAGCCGCTTCTCCGTGTAGCGATCGCCACCTCGACTCCGCCGCTATTTAAGTAGAACAATGACTAGAGCAGAATTAAGTTGTATTTACCGGAGATGAAGTGTAGACTGCAAATTCTGTCGCAGTATGATGGCTCCCCCAGTCCATTGGGAGTGTCTGCCTGCTCTCTTTTCATTGAAAATATCCATTTCTTTCTTCATCCTTCCTCCTTCGGTAAACGACAGAAACGTACATCCAACGATTTGGAATGCCTCTGTGTGCAACCGGGAGCACAACAAGTCGTAGGCATTGTTTAGATTCCAAAAATAAACGAACTAAAAGTACGCTCTAAATCACCCGTTTTGTCATGTAGTAGACGAGAACAGTACTGTTTTTGCCTACCAGCGGGACCCGGATGTAGTGCTGATGTCACGCGTGATCTACCCTATACCATTGCAGTTCCACTTATATAGACCACACCTGAATGATTCAAATGTGAAAAAGAAGGATTTGAAAGCATACGTACTCTTTAATAATAAAAACAGCTTTGTACAACCCTACTACAGTGTATGTATGTATGTATCTCCGTCTTTACATTTTTTCATAATGGCATCTAACTGGGGCTCCCAGATATCTTTAAACTACAGCATTTACAAAAGTGTATATAAAATACGAACTCAACAAATACCAAAATGTCTTTTACATAAATGAAAACAAGAAGACAAACAAGGTTGATTTTATGAACATGGTATTTACAAAGATGAACAGTGTATATTTGGACTAATTAGGATTGTCAATTTTCTAACCCAAAGAGCACATCTACTGCATTTTCCTCACCAGTTCCTTGCACACTGCTCACAGCTCAGGTTAAAGAGGAATTAAACACTGTGCAAACAGGTTGTGGTTTTGTTTCACTGTGCAGCTGTGAGCTTCTCTAATAACAGAGCAGGAGCTCAGAGGATAGAAAGACAGCTTCCATTAATATGTGGTATGCAGCTCTCTCAGAGGGAGCTTTGATGGTAAAATGTTTTAAGAACAAAAAGAAGTAATCTGAAAGTTGTGAAGAAAGTCTGATTGTTCATAAATGTGTATTGATGAGATATTTCCATGTCCCTGGGGACATGGAAGCAGAGCCTTGATGTGCTATAAGTGCACTGCTGGCTTTGTGTTTTAACATGTTTTCCTGTAGGAGCCATGACATCCCTCCTAATGGAGGATAGATAAAGTGAAAACAGATGTCATCTGATTCAGTGAAGATATACATGAAACATACAAATGTTGTGAGAGAGAGAGACTTAAAGCTATAGTAATCCTGTTCAGAAACGATTAGTCTACACTTGGCGTAGTCACTCTAAAAACTCTAACCAATTACTGCTTTGCCCACCGAAGAGCAGGGATTTGTCAATGGTTTGTTCCTGCTCTCAGCCCCCTTTTCCCCTCAAGTTCTGGGGTATCACCTTATCTATTGGTTGTCCCACATGCCAATCATCCTTACATGAGAGAGAGGGAGAGAGAGACTCCTGTAATCCATTTAATTCTGTTTGGTTTTTTTTCCCCATATTGGAGATGAGAGGTTGGAACGATCTGTTTATTGGAATTAATACGACTAATGTTTTATGCTTGTAGCCAGTTGAAGATGTGGAAGATGGCACTTGCCCAGCATCTACTTCACCAGGTAAAGTTATTATTAATAACAGTATGATAATTGCAGAATCAGTTCTGCATGAAAACTGCATTTTATGATGAACTGTTTACTGAACATTACAATTCACAAGAATAAAACTGCTCCAGTAACTTTACTATTTAGTTTTTTTTAAGTCTCAGAATTCCAGGAAACTCGTCTGTTCCTAACCAACTTTATTTTGATTCAGTTTTTATCGAACAAAAACAACTGTAATGTGAAAATCTTTGTTAATTGATTTTTTTCAAACTGCTGAATATTTTGAGGTTTCCATTAGGAATGAATAAGAATCTATCTGTCCATTTGATGTACCCACTTTATTCTGCTCAGACTTTAAGGAGGGCTTAAAATCTGCCCAAAAAAAAACATTACAAAAGATTTTTGCGTCAAAATGAAGATGGTATTTAAACAAGAGGAGCTAAATAATCAATGTAGACAAAAAAGTTTCCACGTTATTGCACAACAAAAATATAGGCATTTTTCATCCTGCATTCTTCAGAGCAGCCAACTATATACTCCTCTGCTTTTATGGAGACATCCCTGTGGATGAAGAACAATTCATCTCTTGAAATCATAGCCTTAAAATAAAAATTTAAGTTTTTTTTTTTTTTAGGAGCTTCGCTTGGATTTTAGTGAACAAATATGTAACCACTGTGGATTATGTCATGCATGTCTGATTGTATTTTGAAAGTTGTATTTGCAAGAAAGATCTATGGAGAACTATGTAATTTTGTCCTTTTTCTAAAAACCTCGGAGTGAAAAAGAGTTAGATTTTTTTTCCTGTGATAAAACGATTTACACATTAGTTAACTTGTTAGATCAGACTGTGGTGCACCTAATCACTGATATTCGCTCCCTTTTTGTCCCCTTTGTGTTCAGACTGCCCCAAACAACTGCAGATACTCACCAGTCCTTGTGAAAAATGCTGCTGCCCAGCACCCCCACCAAAGATCAGTGACCTCATGAATGACAAAGACCTGCTGGACATACTGCGATTGAAATTGGATCCAAACCACTGCACCATCAAAAACTGGAAGAATTTTGCAAGCCGCTGGGGAATGACCTACGACGAGCTCACACTGCTGGAGCATCGGACCCAGGGCTCCTTGTCTCACAGCCCCACTCAGGAGTTCCTGTTGCGCTACAACCAGAAAACGGTCACTGAGCTTACCGAACTGTGCCGCATTTATCAGCGCATTGATGTGCTGCGGCTGCTGCAAAGCTGGATAGAGAAGGACTGGCCGTCACGCTGGCAGCAGACTCACTAATAAGTTCAAAAATGTCTAATTTTTTTTTCTGCCAGGGTGTATATGTTTAACATTTCCTTTTTTATTTTTCGATCCAAGCTACAACATTTTTATGTAAATATTTAGTAAATTAGCTTTTGGAAGAAGAGATGGTGAGCAGAAACTGGAAAGAATGTCAGTCTTCTAATTGATAAAACTGACTATAATAAATACAAGAAACCATGATTCTAAATCCTTCACCACCAAAGGTATAGAGCTAAAACTATGTACTTAAACTGGCCATTTGTTCTTGACATGGTCTACAGTGTAATGGTGTCAGCCCTTCTTTAGAGCTGCTTGATGTTTCACATCTCATCCAATATAATGTATGAACAAAATATTATGCAGCACATCATAAGCATTGCACAGAAGCTCTATAAAATTGTGACATAAATGAAGACAATAATAAAAAAAAGCTGCTGCGAATACTTGTTCTCTATCGCTGGCACAGCACCTCTCCTCTTCCTTTCTGTGAAACATGATTGGAGCAGTTCAAAACACAAGCTTTCACAGTTTAAATGTCATGTCAATGTTCTAATTGTGTACAGGCATTGGTTAGTATAGTCACTTCACAGCAAAATGTCCTGTAATTCATAATAATAATCATCATCTTTATTGTCAATGCAACGCTCATTACAATGAAATTTTTCTCTGCATTTAACCCATTCCCTTGGGGAGCAGTGGGCTGCCACTGCGGTGGCATTCTGTCAGCTATGACATCATCCAAGGGAGACAGATCATTCGCTATTTACATATAACATGGAAAGGATTCCTAGATCAATGTGTGCTTCTGTGCTTTGTGTCTCTAGTGTACCTATTATGAAGAGAAAAATTACAGAACAAAAAGTTAAAAGTTGAAATAACAAACAATGCAAATTGAAGAACAGTAGGAGAACTCAGCAGAGTGAGAGAAATAGGCCCTGATGTCCTCCAGTAGCCTAAGCCTATAGCAGCATAACTATAGAGGTAGCTCAGAGTAACATGAGTCACTTTAACTATAAGCTTTGTCAACAAGGAAAGTTTTAAGATTAGTCTTAAAAGTAGATAGGGTGTCTGCCTCACGGACCAAAACTGGGAGTTGGTTCCACAGGAGGGGAGCCTGATAGCTAAAGGATCTGCCTCCCATTCTACTTTTAGAGACTCTAGGAACCACCAGCAGACCTGCAGTCTGAGAGCGAAGTGCTCTGTTAGGAACATACGGGGTAATCAGAGCTCTGATATATGATGGAGTTTGATTATTAAGGGCTTTATACGTGAGAAGGAGAATTTTAAATTCTATTCTTGATTTAACAGGAAGCCAATGAAGGGAAGCTAAAATTGGAGAAATATGATCCCTCTTGTTGATTTTCATCAGAACTCTTGCTGCAGCATTTTGGATCAGCTGAAGACTTTGAACAGCATTTTGTGGACTTCCTGATAGTAAAGAATTACAATAGTCCAGGCTTGAAGTAACAAATGCATGGACTAGTTTTTCAGCATCACCCCTGGACAGAATGTTTCTAATTTTGGCGATATTCCTGAGTTAAAAGAAAAAAAGGAAACCCTGGAAACCTGTTTAATATGGGATTTAAATGACATGTCTTGGTCAAAAATAACACCAAGAGTTTTTACTTTATTACCAGAGGCCAATTTAATGCCATCCAGATTAAGTGATTAAGAAGTTTATTTTTTGAGGACTCTGGTCAAAAGCTATAATTTTAGATAACTCAGAAAGCTCTACTGTGTCTGAACAGTTCAACAGGTTCTAAAGATTCCTTCAACACTGCCTCACTTACTGAGGATGAGGTAATCATGTTTGGGAGGATGCCAATGATTTTATTTTTAATAGAATCAATTTTATTTATGAAGAATCCCATAAAGTCATTACTGCTGAGAGCTAAACAAATGGATTGATCAACGGAGCAATGATCCTGGGTAAGTTTGGCAATTGTACTAAAGAGAAACCTAGGATTATTTTTATTCTCCTTTTAATAATGATGAAAAATATGCTACTCTAACTCTGCGAAGGGTCTTTTTATACAACAGTAGACTTTTTCTAGATTAGGTAGGATTTCTCCAGATGTGTAGTGCACCATTTTCGCTCCAGTTTACGAACATTGTGCTTCAAAGAACGCAGCTCTAAATTAAACCATGAAACCAGTTTCCTGTGAATAATTACTTTCTTTTTCAAGGGAGCTATGTGTGTAATGTAAAATGCATCGAGGAAGTGACTGTCAGCAGAAATGTCAATTTGTGAATGGGAAGAAACAACATTGCTGCCATCTGCTGGGCCTTTCTGTGATACTGAGGAAATTTGCGGACATTGAAATGTGGAGATTCCTAACTTATAATACAACCTAAATGAAAACACCAACAGGGAATTGAAGCACATTTCTTTGCCATACTTTCAATTTATATACACGTTGCTTATCTTTAAGTTAAACATTTACATATTGTTTTCATTGACATTTTCTTTTAATTTCTCATGTTTCCTCATGTGGCTCTCTGAAAGGGTTCCGTAACCCGACATATACAGCTTTATAAACACGGCAGGCCAGTACAGACGAGAGAGCACGAAAGCCCCTGAAACCGCTGGACGGCTACAGTTATTTTATATCAGGAAAAAGGCTTCAGCAACGCCCGCGACGCCATGAGCGGTCAGAAAATGGATGGATGGATGAATGTATGTTGTTCACACATGTTTGTGCAATAGCACAAAGCGGCGTCGGACACAGGCCGCGTCTCAGCAGAGGCCCGGTAGGTTAAAAAAAACATTTTTCACTACGGATTATTTAGGTGTTTTTGTCTTGTTAAAATGGGTGGGGGTGTCGGCGACATTGCAGCGTAAACACAGAAGTACTAGCGCCCGTGAACGGGGGCGTAATAGCAGCAGCAGCTGCTGTAGCAGCGGCTTCTCCGGCCCGTGTAGTGTTTACGCAGCAGCCGCTGGCTTCTGCTGCCGCAGCCCGTGAACGGGCGGAGCCGCTGTTGTCTGAAGCAACAGCGGCTGCTGCTGCTTCAGACAACGGCTGCTGCTGCTACCGCTTCTCCGGCCCGTGTAGCGATCGCCACCTCCCCTCCGCCGCTATTTAAGTAGAACAATGACTAGAGCAGAATTAAGTTGTATTTACCGGAGATGAAGTGTAGACTGCAAATTCTGTCGCAGTATGATGGCTCCCCCAGTCCATTGGGAGTGTCTGACTGCGCTCTTTTCATTGAAAATATCCATTTCTTTCTTCATCCTTCCTCCTTCGGTAAACGACAGAAACGTACATCCAACGATTTGGAATGCCTCTGTGTGCAACCGGGAGCACAACAAGTCGTAGGCATTGCTTAGAATCCAAAAATAAACAAACTAAAAGTACGCTCTAAATCACCCGTTTTGTCATGTAGTAGACGAGAACAGTACTGTTTTTGCCTACCCGCGGGACCCGGATGTAGCGCTGACGTCACGCGGGAACTACCCTATACGATTAATTTGCGTTAATTTTTTTAATCCGTTAATTTTTTTAAAATTAATTAATCGAAATTAACGCGTTATTTTGACAGCCCTAGTAATTATAAATCCCTACTATTTGCTTATTTATTCAATTTCATCGATACCCACTTGAAAGGCAATATTAAATTCAGACAAAGGTTTGAAGGCAGCACTCAGAAACTTGAAGTAGGTCTGCACAATAGGGTCACGCAGATGGCCTGCCAGATCACACATTTTGTCTGCAGCAACTTCAGGAAACGAACAAAGCTGCTGAGAGGCTGAGGTCGGGCCGTTCCTTGTCTGACGCGCTCATTGAAAAAAGTATCCGCTGAGATCCAGTGGTGCTGATGTGTAAACTTTATCAACGAAAATAAAGTAAATAAACAACGTATCCAAAATATAATTTCACAATCACAGCGGTAAACAAAAAATACAGCGGCCCACTCCGCCCACATCTTGTTGATCCATACCTCCACAAACAAACACCAAACAAAACCAAAACCAATACAGCTCTAAACCCAGACAAATCAACATCAAATTATCTTTTCATTTATGGCTCCTACATTGTCACTCCTCTCCACCTCCTCATGACTGTTAAAGTAGGTCTACAATACATAGGGACACAGAGTAGCAATTCATAATTAAAATAGAGAAATATCACAGTAAACTGTGTATATATCTGCAGGATTAACTATCCATACCAGGGGTCCGTTCTTCGTACGTTGCTTAAAACATCCAAGATCAAATGACACATCCAAGATGATTTTGTTAGGATATCAACGAGGTCAAGTGGAACGAGCTGTTTATCCCAGAACTGCATGGCACACTTAGATAGCAATGACCCAAAAGATGGGCACATATCTATCAGATACCACCCCGGAGGTGACACAGTTTCTCTGCTGATGTCACAGTTTGGATGTGTACAGCCCTTGCATGGGTGTGTACCTAGATCCCTATATAATGTTTGTGTGATGAGCAATCGGGGCTTCTTGCCGATCAAGAGCCCATCAGCGCTGGTGTGACTGTAACTGTTTCTCTGTATTTACGTAGATAAAATATAACTAGTATACTTGTCTGTTTTATGCGTCCGACATTCAAGGTAATAAGTAAGTGGGGGTCGCCTGACTGGGTAAAAAGAGCTGGGTCCACTGAGGGTGTTTCACCGTAGACGGAGTACGGTGATAACAATAACAAAATGGTGTTTCCGCCCGGACCCAAAAGGCGGCGTACCACTTTCCGTTTTCCGGCCAGGACGTCATTCCAGAGGAAAAACACACAAAAAGGTAAGGAGATTCCATTTATCTCCCAGTGTCTTTTTCTTCCTGGAAGGGCCGACTTTTTGCACTCCTAAAGGCAGAGAAAAGTTTGAGGATAATTGTTTGCAAACGTGTCGAGAAGAACTTGGGATTTGCGTGCGGTCACAGCGAAAGTCCGGGAGACCCTGGCCAGATCTCTGAAAATACTGTGAACCTTGAGAATGTGGGTTTAGAAGGTTCCCTTGTTAGGCACAGAGGAAAATACGTCTTCCTCTGTGTTTGGCATAAAAAGCTGCCATTCCGACATGCACGCCATTACGCGTGGCTTCTAAAAACATTGTGTAGCCTAGAAAATGCGGGTTTAGAGCCCCTTAAGAAACCGTGAGCCTGTTGTAGAAACAGGAATGCCGGGATAAACCCGTGAGCTGGACACACACACAACCAGCAAGACTGGAGAAAGAGTAAAGATAAACAGAGACGTCTCGCAGAAAACTACGCGCAAGCTGTCTGTCTGATATTGTTGTCTTCGTCATGTCTTGTACAACATATTGTGTCTGTTGAGATGAGATCATTGAGTCTGAAGAGACTGCTTGGATCCGCGGATATTGAGCGTGTGTGTGTGTGTGCGCAAATGGGTCTTTGTGTGTAAGTGAGGTTACAGATCGATGTATTTGTGTTTTGGGTTTTTTTTAGCGCAGGGGGGTGTTCAAAGTGCAACCAGTTGGTCGGGGCAGTTGGATTAAAAAGAAAAGGAAAAGCGAAAATTTAATAAAACTAATAAAAAGAAAACGGAAACGGAACTAAAAGGGCGTTGCACCGGGGAAGAGTTGACGTAGGGACCGACTAGGACTTCCGTTGTGGATAAAATTGTTGGTAACTACTAAATGCGACGTATAACTTTCAAAAATGGGTAAGCGTCCAGGTGTCTGCGAGACACAGAGTTGTATTCTTGCGGGGCTGAAGAGTAAAACCGTGTTTGGACGAAACATTCGGAGGTCGTAGCCAACGCACGCTCTCCCCTTTTTAAACTAAGCGGGAACTTAACACGTTGAAAATACATCTTTCGGCGTTGCCATAGATGGTTAAAAACTATGAAAAACATAGAACTATTTAAGATAGTGAAAAAAGCTTGGCCATAAAGTGTGTGTGTGTGTGTGTGTGTGTGTGTGTTTGTGTGTGTGTGTGTGTGTGTGAGACACGTTACTGACATTGAGCGAGTGAAATTGAAGGGTTTTGGTGATGCAGAGGGGCCTCCGCGCAGAAGCCCAGATGTGCACTCACTATTTGCAAATGTTAAAAAATAGACTAGCCCAAGCACAGGTAAAAACGGCTGGTGCTGGTGAGTTTGCTCGGGAAAAATGCCAAAAAGAGGAAATCAAAATAGCAGGCTTGATAAAACTAACCGAACTTTATTTCAGCATATGCTTCTCAGGCCTCGACAAACAACAACAAGAGAGCAAAAGTCTGCAGGGGGTAAGTGAATCATCTTCTTTCAAACAAGAAGGTAAGTACACAACTCCTCCAGTTATTCCGGACAGGTCTGCTTCTGGTGCAGCCGCTGTTATGCAAAACAATCTGTGTGGTGATACTAGAGAACTGTTATCCAAGGCCAGGAGTGTGGTGACTTCATCAGACCCTTCGGTGGAGGTGTCTGATATGGAGTTATGTGCTGGGAAACATGGCACACCGTGGAAGCTAAGGTCATCCCGCCTCTGGCGTCGGCCCAGCTGGCAGAAATAATCGCTGTGATCCGTGCTTGAGAACTGCATGAAGGTAAAAAATTAAACATCTACACTGATTCGGCCTACGCAGTTAGAACAGTCCATGTTGACCTAAAACACTGGTTAAGAACGGATTTTTAAGCACAGCCGGAAAACCTGTCAAACACATTAATCACATGCTGCGCTTGAAAGAAGCCTTGACAAAACCTGAATGCGTGGCGGTCATTAAATGCGCGGGTCATCAATCTGGGGCCTCGGAAATAGTGATGGGGAACAACGCTGCTGATTCGGCCACAAAAACAGTGGCTGATTATAGGAGAACTGTAAAGGCAACAGCACAGATGGTTCAGTCCCCCGTTGTTGCACGGGACACGGGGCTGGTGGAGGTCATTGACATGCAAAAAGCTGCAGCACCTCAGGAAAAACAGGCATGGGTTGAAAAAGGGGCAAAACAGGACGAACAGACGGGTGTGTGGAGGTCACATAATGGGAGACTTGTGGCCTCCTCGGCACTTCTGTTGCTTCTTTGTGAAGAAGCACACCACAGGGGCCACCAGTCCAGTGAAAAACTGCTAAGGCTAATTAGCCAAAAGTGGTGGCACCCTTTCCTCAAGGATGTTTGTAAATATTTTGTAAATACTTGCTCCATTTGCTGCCATTACAACCCAAAGCGAACATTGAGAGTTGGAATAGGAGCATTTCCTGTTCCCAGCAAACCTTGGCAGGAGGTTGTTATTGATTTTGTGGACATGGGAAAAGACAAAAGGGTGAAAGGATGTAGATATTTGCTTGTTTGTGTTGATACCTGTTGATACCTTTACCAGGTGGGTTGAAGCCATGCCCACCAAAACGGAATCTGCACGAGAGGTCATTAATTGGCTAATTAATGACCTGATCCCACGTTATGGTGTTCCGCTCAGCATCCGTTCAGATAACGGAACACACTTCACCTCGGACTACCTAAAACAAGTGGAGGAGTACTTTGGGATCAAACAGAAGTTTGGCTCAGCATATCATCCAGCCTCTCAAGGACTTGTAGAGAGGACAAATCGCACAATCAAAGAGCAATTGGCTAAAGTTTGTGCTGATACTGGAATGACATGGCTGACTGCGCTGCCCTTGGTTATGTTCTCAATTAGATCATCACCCACTGATCGCATGGGGCTGTCTCCCCATGAACTTTTGACAGGAAGGACAATGCCCTGTCCTTTCACTTCCTCTCTCCAACAGGGCTGTGAACCCAGTCTAGATCTACAACAAGAGGAGCTAACGCATTATGTCCAACAACTGCAGTCTGCTGTGAAGTTTTTGTCTCACAACACACAGGAAGCCCTGACTGGAGAACCAAAGGGAGAGACCCCGGAGCAGATTGCCCCTGGCGAGTGGATATACAGAAAAGTGTTCCACAGAACTTGGAAAGACCCCAGGTGGATTGGACCCTTTAAGGTAAGCTCAACCACTTACAGTTTGAAGGTTTGGCTCGACGAAGCTGAAACCAAGGTAAGCAGATCTTGGCACAAATCACACTGTAGAAAGGGCACACCTTCCACAGAGAGGAACCTCAGAGACATCAGAAAGCACCTGAGGGATATTGGAGTAAACATTGAGGAGTAAGAATGTTGCTGTGCTGCAGCAAAACATTGAGGGGAGGACGGTCCAGTGTGATTTTATTTTTCTTGTTTCTGGTTTAATCCATTGCTACTCAGTGTGACGGACCCTTTATGTGCTGCTGAACACGCGCGAATACAGGGCGAAAAGGGCCCCAGATGTAATCTGCATTCTAAAGAAACGGATCTTTCTTTACCTGCTACAAAACAAAGTGTGCAACTGGCATTGTTTCAGACTCACAGTGCTACAGGACAGGTGCATGCAGTGGCTTACAACCCTCTATCCTGTGCTGACAGTGTCCAGCTGAGGCACATGCTCCCTGATCCAAGAAAAGGGGCGCACCTTTGGATCAAAGTATTCTTGAAGATTTTAAGCGGGTATGTATTGGCTATTGGTGATGTGAGGACTGGCTTATCAGCATACCTGGAACCACATGAGGTACATGCGGTTGAAGTTTCTGCTGGAACTGACGAACTAGGAGCAGCTGCTCCTTTGGCCCCGGTGGCACGGCAACTTTGGAGCACACTGAGGATGTTTTATCCGATAAGTACGGATTCTGGCCTTTTAAATGACACTACACGTTGTGCAGGGGAGACGGCTTCAGCATATGTGGACAGAATGTTGAAAGTATGGGAAGACCAGACGGGCTCTTGCCCGTTATCAGTCACGCTGCAGGAACTCTTTAAACAGGCAATGTTAAAGGGCCAAACAGAGGATGTTAAGGAGAACATGGACAGAATGGTTGCGAGTTATGATATGCCTTTAGATCAATGGATGGCTGCTTTGGTACATCAGCTGGATATGGATGAAAAGAGCATGAAGCAACTTAGCAGTGATTTACAGAAGTTAGAACAACAACTCTGGTGATAAAGTAAAAAATCTTGGTGTTATTTTCGACCAAGACATGTCATTTAAATCCCATATTAAACAGGTTTCCAGAGTTTCCTTTCTTCACCTCAGGAATATCGCCAAAATTAGAAACATTCTGTCCAGGGGTGATGCTGAAAAACTAGTCCATGCATTTGTTACTTCAAGGCTGGACTATTGTAATTCTTTACTATCAGGAAGTCCACAAAATGCAGTTCAAAGCCTTCAGCTGATCCAAAATGCTGCAGCAAGAGACCCCGTCTACTTTTAAGACTAATCTTAAAACTTTCCTTTTTGACAAAGCTTATAACTAGAGTGGCTCATGTTATTCTGAGCTACCTTTATAGTTTTGCTGCTATAGGCTTAGGCTACTGGAGGACATCAGGGCCTATTTTTCTCACTCTACTGATTATTTCTGTTCTCCAGTCTACTGGTCTCCAGATTTGCATTACATTGAAATGACTGTTGTCATTTCAGCTTTTAACTTTTTGTTCTCTCTCTTTTTTCTTCATAGTAGGTACACCTGGTCTGACGTTCTGTTGACTGTGAAATCATCCAGGGAGGACAGATCACCGACTATTACCATCTAATGTAGAACAGATTACTAGATCAATGTGTGCTTCTGTGCTTTTTGTCTGTCTTGTTGTGTCTCTGCTCTGTCTTCTGTAACCCCCAGTCGGTCGAGGCAGATGACCATTCATACTGAGCCCGGTTCTGCTAGAGGTTTTTCCTTCCCGCTAACGGGTGTTTTTTCTTTCCACTGTCGCTTCATGCTTGCTCAGTATGAGGGATTGCAGCAAAGCCATGTACAATGCAGACGACTCTCCCTGTGGCTCTACGCTTCTCCAGGAGTGAATGCTGCTTGTCGGGACTTTGATGCAATCAACTGGTTTCCTTATATAGGAACATTTTTGACCAATCTGCAACTTTGTAAAGTGCCTTGAGATGACATGTTTCATGAATTGGCGCTATATAAATAAAATTGAATTGAATTGAATTGGATTCTTAGCTGAACAGCTAAAAAAGCTGAGAGACAAACAAAGTAAAAGGAGGAAAAAGAAGAATGTTGCAAAAGCTCAAATGGTTACTGCCCTGACACCTGTGTTTGGTGCAAACCAGTTTGTGGGGCACCTCCCTCCAGATGTCCCATTTCAGATGTATCAGAGACCTCCATGGGGACAAATTCCCAGTAGAGGTACACCGCAGTACAGAGATCATAGAAAGGGACCAACCAAAGATTATGATGTGCCCTTGTGCTGGACGTGTGGTTGGCGAGGGCATTTTGGAAGAGGCTGCCATAACCGTCGCTAGGATCTGACCAGCCCTTCCTCCCTGTCAGAAAAAGCAGGCCTGCACGTGTTTGTCTGTCTGAATGTCATCGTTTGTATGTAACTGTATGTATTTGTGTATCGTATGTAACTAAACGTTCATCTGTGTGAAGTAATGTTCATGGTTTCAGAATGTTCATTTGTTTTGGGAGAACTGCAGCTCCGTAATTCAAATGATGTTTTTAATCCTGAACTATGTTAACTAAAGGTGAAGAACTTTTAAGAATAGTTCGTTTTAGAGGGAACGATGAGGTTGATTTTGTTTTGAGAGAGTTTTACTGTAATTTTTGTTTTAATTTTTTTTCTTTTCAACTTATGTACACTACACTACGGATGAAGATGGACAATTCTTGTATTAGACAATTTGATTTTGGACAAAATCCATATTGGCAAAATGCTGGCAGAATTCCTTGTGGTTTCAGACACAACGATTCGAGAAAGAAGATTCATGGACAATGCTCGTCCTGGAAGGATGTTGTGCTGCTGAACTGAGACATGAGGACTGAAAATGGACAACTAATGGCAGGGGCAAAGACAGAGGCATCTGATAACCTTCAATGGACCGCAACACGAAACAAAGATGAGTTGGCAGACACCCCTTCTGCATTTCACATCAGATTTTCCTGTACACAATTAAAAAACAAAACACACATTAGAAACAAACACATTGGCGGATGCGCTTAGGAGAAAACTTTCAGATTAAAAGCAATCAAGATTATTAATAAACCCCTAGGATGTTAATTGTTTTAAGTCAGAGCTGTTATTAGCGAGTGATAAGAGGGTCAAACGCATTCGGACAAGAGGTTCTGGTCTGGAAACAAAGATGGTAGAGATTTGAGGCGCTGATAAGAAGGATTTTCTTTTACTTTTCTAACAAAGTTTTTATTTAAATCATCCAAAACATATATAGATATGTTTTGGAATTTTATTAACCCCACAAGGGGTTTGAATAAGATTCAAAGAGGCACCTTTAAGATACGACAAGCTTCGCAAAACACAACGTGCACGAGAAAAAATAGGGGACATTGCTAAAAGAAATTAATTTTGCACCAAAATATTAAGTTACGTGATGAAAGCATAGAGCAGCTTAAGAAATTATGCTAAACCTAAACAGGTTCAACAACTTATGAATATTGGTGATTAAAGCAACGAGTGGGATACATAGAGGGACTGATTAAACGTAAAAGGAAAGTGGATAAGAACAATGTATGCAATTCAGACGATATGGGAAAAAGTACATTTACATCAATAAGAGATAATTATGTTCATGAAAAAAACTAGTGGGGGAAAAAAGTTGAAGTAGGCATTACAGCAACTGTTAACAGGATAAACGATTCCATGAATGAACGAGTGAGCAAATAAATTTTTCAGTATAAGCAGAATACACTCTGAGACTAGTGATGGGTCCGGCAACACCGATGCGTCGGCGCATGTGTCGAGCTCATAGAGCAAAACCCGTGTCGATGCGCGTATCAACACGGGAAAGTCACGTGACCGATACAGGAACTGTTTCGAACTGACTGACGCGCCAAACTGTTTCTGTTCCCTCTAAGCTGCACGCGTGTGCATTCGCGCACAGCAGCGCGCACAGCAAAGCCATGCTGCGCAGTAAATAAAATCCAAGCTGAACTGTAAACAAAATAACGGTTAATAATGGTTAATTTTTAACCATTTTGCAACTCTGGTGTGATGGTGTACCACAGTCTCGCTCTGTGAGCGCCAGGTGCTGATCGGAGCGCACCACTGATGGATGGGTTGGGCAGACGCCTTTATGGTTGGGCGGGTTGCGCTGTGCGTCTTTGTTCTGAGCGTCGTTTCAGAAAAAACGGCTGATCTACCCTTAGTAGAAAGCTGCTACTCTGAGTAGTTCTTCCTCCCTTTGTCATACTCCGCATTGAAAGGACATGGCAGCAAACAATTTGTAAAAAATAAAAATAAAAAAGCCAGTCCACAAGCATCCTCGTTCACAACATGTTTACTTAGAGGTTATTATGATACAAGTTCACATTATTTATTGACTGTATCTAAAAAAAAATCAAATATATGTTTAATTCAAATGAAAATATAAAATAATACAATGCAACATACAATGATTTAAATTGTATTATTGTGTATACTTGGTCATCAAATCAGTGTCAGTTAACTCTGTCAAACAGGTTGCCTGTAGGGATTTTTAAGGTCCAGCAGGTGTCAGTATTCAGTGACACAGTATCAATACAGTTTGGCAACGTGTCGAAACGCTTCATGACGCCTCATCGACCCATCACTATCTGAGACCTTAAAACTACCTGTTCAAGCAGAGGATACAATGGGAGCACCACATTTACTGGCTATCTTGAAGTAAGCAGAGGCGCAAATAAGAACCAAATAATTAGGATGCCTGTAAAATCTGCCACTACGGCAGACATCAATAAAGCACCACAAAGGTTAAGGATTTAAATGGATAAAACTGCAAGTTTAGAATAATGCCTTATTCTACTAAATAACATGGGTAAATTAGGGATTAAAGCACCAGTGAAAATAGTTTGGAATTGTAAGCAGTTACCTAAACGGTTTGAGGAGACTTAACATCTCTATGTTTGAACACAAAATAATTCAATTCAATTCAATTCAATTCAATTTTATTTATATAGCGCCAAATCATGAAACATGTCATCTCAAGGCACTTTACAAAATCAAGTTCAATCATATTATACAGATTGGGTCAGATTATACAGATTGGTCAAAATGTCCTATATAAGGAAACCAGTTGATTGCATCAAAGTCCCGACAAGCAGCATTCACTCCTGGGGAACCGTAGAGCCACAGGGAGAGTCGTCTGCATTGTACATGGCTTAATAGCACAATAGTTGTCCTTTAACTAGATGTTAAAACATCCAGAAGTGAAAAAACACATAAACAGAGTTTAGCCAACTATTACCCTTGAGGTTTTTTAGACCAGGATAATCTAACGATTATCCTCTTGCCTACATACAGAAAAGAAATGAGGTCAATTAGATTAGTTGGACATTTGGTATCTGGTCAGGACAGCAGAAGCGACTCCTGGACACAAGATGATGATAAGAGTATAACAGCTTGACAATGATATCAAATGCATGACGGTCTGCTCTGAGGAACATCAGAGCTGCAATGGCACCCAACAGTGAAACTCCTGTTGTGCTACAAAACATCTTGAACAAGACTATGCATGACTGCTTTGCTTCACAGGTGATGGAATTCAACTACAAGGTTTCACGAACATGACATTGAGAGGTTGGCGTTCAGGAAACACACCTAGAACACACTCTTGGACTCTTAACAAAAGAACATTTGAAAATGGGTATTCAACTATATGCAACTTGGGGTTAATGGGCTCGAAAGCGGGACACTTAAGAAGAGATAAACTGAAAGCCTGGGCTTACGACGAGAGACATTTCACAGACAGGGGGTGTGGGACACCCAGGAATAGCTGCTGTGGTTTAAAAATGTCGAAGATTTGTCACAGGTGGTGGAGTGTTTCGATGGCCCAGGCGCTTGGAACCAGGTTGGACCAAGGAGACAACGTCGTGTCCCCACAGGGATTACCTGTAACCTAACACTGACTGTGAACATTTTTGTTTTTGGGTTTGCTGGGGTTGCCAAAAGGAGCATCGGAGATGACTTTCTCTATCCTGACCAGGTTCACGCTTAAAAAACAAAGAACAGAATTATAGAGGCCTAAACAGATACGGACACAGAGAAGTGTTTATACAAAGAACTCCAATAATCCACGGATTAAAATGCAGATACTAAGGCTAGACAAAGAATTAGAAGAAGGGCAAAACTTAATGCTGATCATTTACCAACAGGTGGTCAATACTTTAGAGGGTGTGAAGGAACTACACAATTCCTTCAATAATCAGAACAGACAGTGCTTGATGAAACAAAAAAAAAGCAAATTCTAGAATGGGATTTTGATCTGCTGGGATAAGACAGTGCAAACATAAAATAAGGATTCATAGATCACTGGGTGATTACAATTTAACGGATACAGATCCTAAATTTGTAAGAACGCAGAAAAAGAGTTAATAGTAGATAATAATAATGGATAACTGAAAATGTAAGAAAAACACTTGGAGTAATGTCTGCTTAAAGTTAATCAAGGGTAAACTAAACACATGAGAACAAGAACAAGATACTTGTTAAAGGGTTGATTTACTTGGGGATATAATTATGCTTGGATGTATTATCTGTTAAACTAATGTTGAATGACTGAAAAAGGTTTAAAGACTCATAAAAAACACTACCTGGAGCAGTATGGAGCTTCTTACATGGTCAGGGGGCGATGTGTTTAATAAGCGACGATGAGTTACTGCTCACAGCATACTACAGTTTAAAGGTTTGTTTCAAACAGGGGGAAATAAAATACAACCAGGGTTGTTTACAAAAGCTATCTGTTAAAACAAGCAGAAGTGATTAAAAAATCAAGAATTAATGGGGTTAGAATTGCTCTTCGCTTTAGGTGGAGGGCGCATTGAACTAGAAGTCTTTTGGTTTGATGCACGTCAAGCTGGAAGTGATTCACAGAACTACTTCCTGTCTCCGCCCTGGGCTACACCCACTTCCTGAATGGCAGCCAATTACGACTTTGTGTGCGCTTAGGGCATGCACAGACTTCCTTTTTCTTAGCTGAGTTTATCAAAATAAGACAAGAAGTACATAGGGTTGTCTCTGAGTACCATCACAACAATATTTTGGGAATATATATAGTAGAGCGTTCTTTTACAAACTTAAGGGTTTTTCTGTTGGGCTTTTTAGAAAAATGTGAGGTGTTTTTAAAGCTGGTTCAGCAAGAAGTTTCTGATAGGTTTTAATACAATTCCTTGTGTGCTAAATAAGTTGAGATGAACCTTGACACAGTAGCCATGAAATATATGATGACAAATTTCTGTTGCAGAGATTTTTCAACTGTTGGACACTGTAAGATGAGACACACATGGGAACATTTTGTTAAAGAATCATAGAGGAGTGCTGCTGCAGATAAAGTTGAACTTCAGGAAAAACCGGCCTCACCATGCTCCACTGCTCATCAACAACTCAGCGGTGGAGGTGGTCAGCAGCACCAAGTTCCTGGGGGTGCACATCACGGACAACCTCACCTGGACTGTGAACACCACGTCACTGGTGAAGAGGGCACAGAAGCGACTGTACTTTCTGCGGAGGATGAGGAGAGCCCACCTGCCCCCGCCCATCCTCACGACCTTCTACAGAAGCACTATAGAGAGTATTCTGACCAGCTGTCTCTCTGTGTGTGTGGGAGAATTATTTAACTATTAACCTTTTAAAAAAGAAAAGAAAGAAAGACTCGAGAGAAATGGCGTCCCTCTGCCTCGACAACGAGAACTCAATTTATTCCATTACATCATCTCACGTACGAACGGGTGAGAAGCGTGAGTTCTAAAAAATGCAGATACAGAGCTTGTCTTTTTAAAGCCTACAAATGTGTGTGCATTAAACACAAGAGTCTGTGTGTCTCCATTGGTGTGTGTGTGTTACAAGCTAATGACGTCCAGTTGGCAACTGGACGAAAGTTCTGGGAAGTGTTTATCACAAAAGTACAAAAACAGAGCGATTAATTCCACTACTTGACATATCTTGGAAAACAGAGCGATTAATTCCACTACTTGACATATCTTGGAACAGTCCAGTTAAACAACGACCCCAGATGTTTCCTCTTACTCCCATCGGCGAGAGCCAGGAAAAAAAGGTCAAAATGACCCTAACTCCCATAAATCCTCCCTTGGCACGTTACAGCGTGACATATCTAGAAGACCTCTACATTGCAAATCTGACTCCACACTGATCAAGTCTAGCTGTGATAATAACAAACATGTAAGAAAGATCTAATTGCTTACACAACCAATGGATAACATACTAATGTAATCAAGGTGTCTACACAAGTGCTGACATAAAATGACATGTAATAAGTGCAGATTACAATCAATAACATATTTCCAATAATAGAGAGAGAGAGAGAGATAGAGAGAGTGAGTCAGAGAGAGAGAGTGAGGGAGAGAGAGGGTGTCAGAGTATGCAAAACAGTCATTGCTTTTGCAGTAACATCCGTCCAATCAGATATGAAAGTGAAAAACCCCCGATAATTGACATTTATGTGTATTCCTCGGGGAAAAAGTCTTTCATGGACCTCTATTCCTCAGAGCATCCGCCGTTATCATCGGTCACCTGACCGAACCGGCATCAATTGGAAGTCAGCCATGCTACTCGCAATGACATCCAGCACTTGTCATGTAAAAAGAGTACATAAGCATAATACAATAACAAAACATCATAATACAAACAAAAAACAACAACATATCAAATAAGATAAGATAAGATAGCCTTTATTGATCTCACAATGGAGAAATTCACTCGTCACATCGGCTCATACAAGAAGGTGCAGAGTAGGAAAGGTGCATTCAGTTATATACAGTGGATCTTCATATATACAATGGATCAAAAAGAATACCAAAAAAATACAAAAAAGGAAATAGGAATGGGCATATGATGTCTCATTTACATTCTTGGTGGTCTATATATATATATATATATATATATATATATATATATATATATATATATATATATATATATATATATATATACTTCAATATATACATATATATATATACTTCAATATATACATATATATATATACTTCAATATATACATATATCTATGCGCCTACATACATACGTACCTACGCGTATATATGTGCATATACATTGTATACATTTGTACATACATGTGTACTAACTTATGTTCAGGTGTGTTATAAGAATTATTATTCTGAAGTCACTATGGCCTCACACCACTCGGACAGAGGAGGCCTGGAGACCTGATGTCTGTGTATAAGTTCCACTGTTTGCCGAGTGCAAGGCTGAATGCTGCGTAGAATGATTATTGTCTATGATAGACTGTCTTTGTTATGGCTCTAGCCAAGGACACGGTGCAGTATTAGGGGAAGCCCGAAAAGTGACACAGACAGAGACAGGGCAGACGCAGACTGCAGCGGAACCGTGGGGTGCGATTACTTTCCATCTATGTGAATCTCTGCTCTGTTTCTCAATAAAAGTGCTGGAACGTCATACCACCGTCTCGTCATTTAGTAAAGATGGGAACTCAGTTACTATTGTTTAATATTCCACCCAAAACTCCCATAACAATTTGGCGTAAATGAACAAGATCTCCGACCGACGAGCGAGGGAGTCCGGGGACAGGAGCTGCTTTGGCCGGCCCGGAGAGGTTATCCGGCCTCTGGTACCCCGAATGGATTTTCAAGGGATGTGGAGGAGCTCCTGGTCTCGGAGCGTCTCTGGGCGTCGGCGCGAAGATCCGAACCTTTCTTTCATGAGACGGTAAGGGGATTATTTTCCAGCTCTTTTAAAAACAAACGCAATTGGTCAAAAATGCTTGCAAGCTTTTAAATTTTCAACCCCATTTTAAAGTATACCTCAAGAAATTGTAAATTTAAAACTGTAAACCTAAAAGGTAGTAAAAGTAAAAGCCGGTAGAAATAATGAATTATATTTAATCCTTAAGGCAAATAAAACAGGGTTCGCAATACCGAACGGTGACTAAGGTTTAAACATTAAACTAAAATTCAAAATTTAATTAGAATACGTTTTCAGCTGAAATACGGACTTTCCCACAAGGGGGGAGGAGGGGCAGAGTGATTTTCACCTGGAGAACAGGTGACCGGCTGAGCAGTTTGCAGCTGGTCCATTAAAGTCCTCTTGTCTTGGGTTTGTGCAAGAGGCTGTCCACTTCTGTTGTGGATGAAAGCGGCAGGGATGCTTAAGTCCTTGACTGTTGCGAAGACGTTTGCAGCTTTGATAAGTGGGGACCCCGACCATTATACCAAAAAGCCGACCATCAGATGTGAGGCCTTTCATTTAGTTGGTCGATCATGCTAAGGACGAGTAGAAAATAACAATAAAAACACAAAAAAAGGATAAAATAAATAAAAAACAAACAAAAAAAGAAGTCTGGATGCAGAAGAGTCCGTGTAATGGGTAAAAGGCAGAGTTTCTCAGGGTCAAGCCTAGCCCCAGGGTGAGACGTTCGATTTCATGCTGAAAAACGTAGGGGCCCAGACGCATGACATGCATAAATTATTTGAAATGATTTGATTAAACATGCAGATTTCTCACATAGGGATTATTATTATTACTATTTTATTTTATTGCAGTACTGCTACTAAATAATAAAAATAAAATTAAGAGAAAAAAGAAAAGCAATAAAAACAAGGAAACGGAAACGAAACTAAAAAGGCGTTGCACCGGGGAAGCGTTTACGTGGGGACCGATTAGGCACTTCCGTTGTGGATAAAATTGGTCTAAACTGCTAATAGCGACGTATAACTTTCAAAAATGGGTAAGCGTCCAAGTGTCTGCGAGACACAGAGTTGTATCCTTGCGGGACTGAAGCGCAAAACCGCGTGTGGACGAAGCATCGGGGGGTCGTAACCAGCGCACGCTCTCCACCTTTTAAACTAAGCGGGAACTTAACGCGTTGAAAACATCTTTCGGCGTTGACGTTTAAAAATTATGAAAAACTATTTAAGATGGTGAAAAAGCAGGCCTGCACGTGTTTGTCTGTCTGAATGTCATCGTTTGTATGTAACCGTACGTGTGTATGTATCTATGTAACTAAACGTTCACCTGAGTGAATTAATTGGGGGTAAAGGTAATGTTCATGGTTTCAGAATGTTCATTTGTTTTGGGAGAACTGCAGCTCCGTAATTCAAATGACATTTTAAGCATGGACTATGTTAACAATAGAGGTACAGTAAAAGAGAGATTTAAATAACAAAGTTTGTTTTTTTAACATTAAATATCAGGACCAAATTAAATTGATACACGGAGAGATTAACATGGCTTGAACGGAAATATTTCAGCTTTGTTAGAAATTGGAAATAAGCGTTACATAAGCTTGTTAAGTTTACTGTTTTACAAATTTAGGCTGAGATCCTATCACTTGTTTTTTTTAGCCCTAAAGTAATTTAAAATTACTGAGATCTCATTGCTTATAATAATAATGATTAATCACAAACCAGTCCAGTTGAAAGAAGTTTAGATATACAAGATTTTTGATTTAAATAGATGAGGGAAAACTGTGCTTTGAACAAACCTGTATGGAACTAAATATGAATTGCTTTTCTAAGGGTTTTCTATTCATTTATTTTATTTATTTTTTACTTGGAATTTGAATGCAACTAATGAGAAATTTTGAAAAGCGTCAAAATATCAGAAGGCCGCGTTACACGCGTCAACAGTTACAAAATCATCTGATGTTATTAGTTATGCTGAACTGAGGTGAACCTCAGAGAGACAGTATAACCTGAGAAGGACAATAGATATGATAAACAAATCTGACCATGATTTAAACATCTGAATGTTTATGGCGAGGCTGGGTCTGTGTGTTCTGGCCTGGGGCACGAAAACTATGTCAGAGAGGGAAAAAATAAAATAAAGCCAGCTTCTGAAGGGTTAAATTCTAATTCTAATCTTGGTTTGTTTTGGATAGCCTTCTCAATGTGCTGAATTATGGGGAAAACTCTTATCATTTATAGAGAAACACTAGAAGCTCAAAAACTAAAAGGGAACAATCATTGCTTTAAAGTTTCACCCTTGACCAATTAGGTTTGATAAGGTATATATGAATAAAAGTATTACTAATAGCAAATACACATGGTCAAAGGACCAGAAGGATATCAAAAAGGTTTGTAATAAGTCAAAAACCTATGTCATATTGGAAAATACATAATTGTGCTCCTTGGAAAACAATTTTATTTTAGTTTTTTTGGTTCATTTCTTTCGTATTTTGTTTTCTTTCTTTTGGAGGTGTTTTAAACAGAGTTTCAAAGGAAAGGTAAAGAATAGAAACCTTCCCAGGATCAGAGAAAAAAGGGAAAAACATCACGTTAAAGGGACGCTAAGGGGACCAGGGTTTTAACTGCATGCTATTAACACTCTGTTTTTCTCTGAGTTATTGCTTTCAGATTAAAGGAGACGCCACCTTTCTGCCAACAGAAGACTCTGAAAAGACAGTGCTAGCAGTGCGGTAAGGAGTTATAATCAGATTTGGACACTAAATTATACTTAGTTTTAACCAAGTTATGCCAGATCTTCCAGCAGGAAAGGTGGTGTCTTAAAGATGTTTGTTGCTTTCTGCTATTAACAGCTCTATCTTTCTGCTTCTTTTTCTTTGCAAATAAACCTGGTCAATATGATAGGATTGTGCTAAATAGAGATTTAGTCTCATTTTAGACATTCTCAGATGCGAGAGAATGCAGAAACAGTGCCGCAGTGCCATGGGGGCTGATCCTTGGGACAAGGACTAAAGGTGATGTCATTGACTTCAGCCTGATCCAGTTTTGAGTTTTATTTTGTCAGAGACAAAGTTTGATTTATTTTTTTCTATCCTTTTGTTTCTTTTATGTTTGTCATGTTAGAGGGAACACTGTAGTTAAAATGTTTGTGACTGTTTTGCTGTAATTTCTTTTCAACCTATGGAGCGTTTCTTTGGGAAAAATGCTGGCAGAATTCATTCTGTTTGCAGGCGTGAGGACTGGAGGATGGACTCTTGATGAGAAGGAGAATGTTGGGCTGCTGAATTTAGACATTGGACTGAAAATGGACAATGAAGGACTATGGCTGAGGCATCGGACAACCTTCGACAAACACACAGATGAGTTCTGCAGACACGACTTCATGCATTTCACTTCAGATTTTGTTGTACACAATTAAAACAAAACACACATTACGAAACACATTAAGATTATGTAAAGGTGAAAACTTTTAAAGAAGCACCTTGATGGAATCATGGAGCAACTTAATAAATTAAGTGGGTATTATATCAACAGTTAAATAAATAAATAAATGAATGAATTAGTTTTCACTATATAGGTAGAGTAATCTGAACTTTTAAATAGCATTTCATTTAATAAACATCTTAGAGTAAGCTGATTTCTGCTACTCTGGCAGGCTTCAATAAAACGCAAAAAAAAAGAAAAAAAAAAAGGGTTACTGGCTAAAATGGGTAATGTTGCAATAAAATTTGCATAATGACACATCCTACTAACTAACATGGGTAAATTTAGGATTAAAGCATCAGGGTACAATGGTTACAATATTTATGGAGATTTAATATCTTTCAACTAGAACACAAATAACTCAAAAGTCTTTTTAACCAGTTAACCTGTTAACCTGAGGGCTTTTAGATCAGGATAATTTAATGGTTATCGTCTTACCTACAGAAAAGAAGTAAGATTAATTTAATTAGATTAGATTATGGGGACATTTTGGATCTGGTCAGGATGGTTGGGGGGCTGTGATGATAAAAGGGTAACAGCTTGAAGGTGATATCAATGAATGAAGGTTTTCTCTGAGGAACATCAAAGCAGAAAAGACATCCCATATGGGAACTCCTGTTGTGTAAAGAACATCTTGAACGGGACGTAAGGTGAGATCCTTACAATGAGAGACGTTCCACACAGGGGGGTGTGGAGACCCCTGGGGCATGGCACCCAGGACGAGCTGCTGTGGACTTGACACAGCTGGTGGAACCAGAGAGACGACGAGGTGGTCCCACAGGTTACCTGACACCTAACACTGACTGTAAAGGGTTCTGGGTTTTCAGGGTTGCTGAAAACAGAAAGCTTCAGAGAACCTTAACCCTTCCTGACCAGGCACTCAGAATACATAGATCATAGATCAGATTGCAGAGGCCTAGACAAATAGGAACGCAGAGACGCGTTCGTCCAAGAACTTCTTAATCAAAGTCCTCAATCCTCAGTTTAAGAAGATAAATAAATAAATAATCACAATGTACACAATGTATGGTTTACTTTATTTTAGGATTAATTTGGGAACTAATTCTGATTTGCTTAAGTAGCTTTAGTTGTTCTACAATGTTAGAGCGTTTTCAAAAGCTCCTGTTCTCTCTCATTGCTTTGTTTGTAGAACCATGGCGTCCTTGAACAGTAACAGCATGGTGTAAATATTTTGTCTTTTCGGTGCAGAACAGCACCTCGCTTTCTTTAAAAAAAAAAAAAAAGAGAGAGAGAGAAAGAGGGAAAAGGCTTTCACATGGAAAGGCTTTCTTTTTCTTAGTTGGGTTTTCAAAATAAATGGGAAATGTCATGAAACGAATATGTTGATGAAATTATGTTGCAGAGAACTTCAACTGTCAGACAACAACAGTTAAGACACACATTGAAAGCATTCTGTTAAGAATTTACTGCATATACATTTGAACTTAAAGATTACTATTTTAATTAATAATTAAATTGCAGAATTCTGAAAGCTAAATAATTGTGCACAGAAATATCTTGAATGTGAAAGTGCTTGGAGAATGTTTTAATAAATGACACATGAAAGGGGTTTTGATAAGAACACTAATTACACCTTGTTTCTGTTCTCTAGTGGGAACAAGGACTCGTGTCTGCAGACCATCTTCACAAAGTGTTTTATTAGAGAGAAATGCAAAATAAAATGCTCAGTGCCCATCCAGAACTGAACGCTTATTACCATCCAGCTCAATCATCCAGCCTGAGAGGGGGAACCAAGAAGAGGACTGGGGATGAAGAAGCCAGAGAACTCTGATTCCTTATTCTTCAACGGGAGGAGTTGCCTGAAGAGACCCTAAGCGCGATTAGATTATTTTCTGCCTTGTGCCTGAATGGCCTGAAGGCTTCCTTAACTTTGCGTTCTTGACGTTTAGAACTCTTCTCATATTGTGTTGCTGTTTGTTTAACTGCTCTGTTCCACTGACTCACATGTTTGATTTTTTTTGTGTTATGAGATCTACACTTTAATATTACATCATGTTGATCAATATGGTTTTATGGTAAAAAATGGAAACTGTTTGCTTCAGATACACAAGGATCTATGGTTTATGCACCTTTTGATTTGATATAGGAAGAACCAGGATCGGATTGGCTCTAAAGATCCTTTAATATTAGCTGGTAATGTTAACACTTAGATTCAATACAGGGTTTTCAGGCTCAGATTGGCCGAGAGCAGATCTCCCTGGGAGGGGGGCATTGCAGTTTTTACTACCCCCTAGGGGTAGCTTTTTCTGTTGTTCCCCTGCCCGCACTGAACCTCTCCTGTCTTTGCTCCTGGTGTTGTAAGTTTGGAGTGGTGGATTATTGTCCATCGTAGGGGTGAGTGGAGAAAGGAGTAGGAGGGTATTCAGGGTGGGTCAGAGTAGACGGATTCGACCTTGGTTACTGAACAGGGTTTAGCTTACCATAGTCTAATGTAATTTTAAACTAATGTGCGCATAGGTACCTAAAACAGGCCTTACCTAATTAGATGAATCCTAAATTGTGGACAAAAGCTAAATCTTTGATCTTGTGTGTTAAAGCTCTATGAAGCATTCATGTTGATCTCTATTAAAAGTTCCAGCACTGCCCGGTTACAACACGGGAACCCTTTGGGTCCCACTTTACGAGTTTACAGAAATGGTTCCTCTGTGCTTTGTTCACATTTTCAAGTGATGGGTCATCTTGTTTTGTCTTGATGCTGACGACGCCATCATCAAAAAAAAAAAAGAGAGGAATGTTATAAGAATTATTATTCTGAAGTCACTATGGCCTCACACCACTCGGACAGAGGAGGCCTGGAGACCTGATGTCTGTGTATAAGTTCCACTGTTTGCCGAGTGCAAGGCTGAATGCTGCGTAGAATGATTATTGTCTATGATAGACTGTCTTTGTTATGGCTCTAGCCAAGGACACGGTGCAGTATTAGGGGAAGCCCGAAAAGTGACACAGACAGAGACAGGGCAGACGCAGACTGCAGCGGAACCGTGGGGTGCGATTACTTTCCATCTATGTGAATCTCTGCTCTGTTTCTCAATAAAAGTGCTGGAACGTCATACCACCGTCTCGTCATTTAGTAAAGATGGGAACTCAGTTACTATTGTTTAATATTCCACCCAAAACTCCCATAACAGGTGTTGATAGCAGCAGAAGTCACTACATCAGGATTATTGCACGGGTTGTAGGACAGTGTATTAAATAGGTTATTGCACATTAGTTATTGCACATTAATTGTTACAGTTATGGTCACAGTTACAGTGCAGCATTGTAAAATCTGGTAGCAGCAGGAATGAATGACCTGCGGTAGCGCTCCTTCTTACAGACTGGGTGTCTAAGTCTGGCACTAAAGGAGCTGCTCAGCTCCTCTACAGTCTGGTGCAGGGGGTGGAAGGTGTTGTCCATGATGGATGTGAGCTTGGACAACACCCTCCTCTCAGCTACTTCCTCCACAGAGTCCAGAGAGCAGCCCAGGACAGAAGTGGCCTTCCTCACCAGCTTATTCAGCCTCTTTCTGTCCCGCTCTTCACTGCCAGGAGTCCAGCAGACGACAGCATAGAGGAGGGCTGAGGCCACCACAGAGTCATAGAAGGTCTTAAGCAGAGGCCGGCTCACTCCAAAGGACCTCAGCCTCCTCAGGAGGTGGAGGCGGCTGGATTATACATGGATTATATATATATATGTAAATTATCTTGCTAATAATACTGATACGCAGTATAAAAAATGAAATGGATGTTAGAATCTAATGTTATGATAGTTTAAACTAACCTAACCGGCTGCCTGTGCTAACGTATCTATTAAAACACACTTTGTATTGTATTGTATTTTACTTATTTTATTTATTGAGTAACTCAAACAAGGTTAATAGGGTTAGTCATCTTCAGTTCACACGCTTGGCTTGAATAAGTCCATGGACACGTAGCAAAACAAAAAGAGTCCGTCCCGTTCTCGGGGCTCCTTTCCATCTGGCATGGCTCTGTAGCACACGCATGAGTCCATGGACGTGTCCAGGCGGCCGGGGATCAGCCCTTCGGATGGCTGCTGTCTGATGTCATCCATCTGTACATCGTTTCCACAATCCACCTTTTCAAAATAGGCACAACACAACACACAATTAAAAAGAATACAATCAGCGTTATCACCAAAATTAGTCCTGTTTTGGCGGCTAAAGCGCCCCATTCCCCTAAGATTTCTTCCAGACTTTTCCACGACCAGTTGTTTCTTCCAGCGTTTGCTTTTACTTCTTCTCTAAGTTTCATAAGTTTAGCCATTACTACCCTAAACGAACCTTTAGGAGCAGTGTTCATTGGAATATATGTACAGCATTGATTACCAAACATGTGACATACACCTCCCTTACTTGCTAGAAGCCAATCTAAAGCTTGCCTATTTTGAATTGCCATTCTACTCATTTCATGTAATTGGTCTCCCAATGCCATAAATCCTTCTATCGTGAAATTTATCATCCTTTGCTGATTATAGTAAATGTAATTTATCCATTCAACATTTTTATTAATAGTAATTTGAGGCAAAATAGACTCAAAACCTGCTTTAACTTCATGCTGTGCTTTAAATTCATCTGGAATTCCTCTTGGTTGCCCAATAAGATCTAAATAAACTTCTTCATTTAGTCCGTAATCTCCTAGACTCCGACGAGATCTAGTTCTACCTGTTTCAATTTGAGCTAATTCTTTTACCCCTTCATACACTAAGGTTATCGGTACTTTCATTCGTACTAATGCACAAAGTCCTACCCACTTAAGTGGTAAGGTGTTCATTAGCATGTCGTCATCACACATCCAGTAACTGTCTGCCACTGGATACGTTTGATCTCCTAAAAAGAAAAGTTTGGGAATAGTCATAGTTATATTTTTACAGTCCTCTTCTATAAAATCTGGGTTTTCAAACCAAACGGGCTTTGTAGCAAACACTGGTGTTACATTTGCATGCTTAAACCAAGATAATACCCAGGTTACATTACATTTTACAGTGGTGTTTCCTACATTAATTCCTTCAATGTCCTCAAAACCTCCACTGACGAAACATTCGTAGTCTGCGTCATAATCTATTTCATAATCAGTAGGTGGAACATTATCTGTAGTACTAATGTTAAATTCTGCACACAATGATTCTAATTTATACCCTTTCCATTTCTCTAAGTATTGATGAGAGTTTCTTGAACCACATAAGAGTCTACAACTCAAACCACACATAGGTAATTTAAAGAATGACACTGCGTCTTCTCTTGAAGTGAACTCACCATTGCTACATTTTTCACGTTGTACAACTGCACATTCTTTTGACGTGTATTTTTCTGGAATTACCATAGGTACTGCTCCGGGAGCAACAGTACAGATTAAACAATCGTTTTTAGTTAATTCTCTAGCCGTGTACCATGAAAAACTATACCATGTATTGCGTATGGCTCTTTGCCATAAAGGATCACCCCTTGGTCTGGTTCCATGCCATTTAATATCCTGTAATTTATTTATTACTCTTGGTGTTGCTACTTTTGGATGACGTTCTTCATAAAATTGATCTAAACCTTTTGAGAAATCCTCACATCCTTCCTTTTCAGAGCATCCATACTTCTTTGGATCCGGTTGTGTGAATTCTAGTATTAGCTTGTTGTCCTGGTTTGATGTGACTTCAATCGGAGAAGGTACTGTTGTAATTATTTTTACTAGTGAGGGTTTAGTAGTTTCTAAAACTTCCTTTGTGGATTTAATTGTATTTGAAACTACTGTTCGCGGATTTGTTTTAGTTGTGACGGTTGTTGGAGGTTCAGTTATGCTATTTTCAGGTAGAGGCACCGTAGGCTTTGCATTTTCTAAATTGCTATCAACCTCTGTAGGTTGCACTTCCTTTTTATTTGTATTTACCTTTGTAGTTTTATCGTTATTGGTTGAAATTTGTATTGTGCTAGTTAAGATTGTAGATGCTGACGTGACTGTTAATGTCTTAACCATTAATGTTGTCGGTTTATTTGGTCCTGATTTGGTGACTGAAGTAGGTAAAGTCACATGTCCACTAGGGACGGTAATTTTCTTCACTTCTACAGTAGTTCTAGTAGCCATAGTTGCTGGGGGGAAACAATTGATTTCTTCTGGTAAAGCCTCTTTTTTTGGTAGGTTCCATAATATAGATGAATCTACTTTTCCACTCGAAGTGATGTCTTCAAATTTCACCTCGTATGTTTTGTCAATACGGAAGGCTATTACATCTGCTTCAATAATCCATCCACAATCTGCAATCTTAACAGTCATTTTACAATTAATGTTTTCTTGATTTATACTAGATAATTGATGGCTAACATTAGCATGCAAATTACACATCCTTCGTCTGTCACCCTTTTGCAGTAATCTGGAGATAATCACGTTTCTTTCAACCAAATCATATTTATCACTGTCTGGTTCAACATGAATTCTAATTTGATCATTTACAATTTGAACTGTAGCAGATATCTCCTTGTTTCCTATTCGCTCTAAACCACCTTTTCCTGTACTTCTTTTACCCTTACCTGGATTCTTTATTGTTAAGTCATATTTGTAATTGTCCTCAGGATCCCAATGGGACTCTATTCTTGTTTCTACGCCAAAACCATCGTCCTTAATGTGTAAAAGGACTGAACACTGGTATGCCCCATAAACTTTATATTCCTGTTTAACACTTTTTCCGCATAATTTCCTGGTATCGTAATAGACATTTACCTCATATTCTGTATCTAATTCTGTATGAAATTCTGTATCGGTTACCATTGCTTTCCATTTAAATTCAGCATGGGTCTCTCTTTTCTTACGCATCCTTTTTGTTTTTACTCTTAATTGTTCTCTAAGACCTAGATGAGACATTAACTTTAGTTCAGCTGGCAAAAACACTGGTGTGTACTTGTTCAAACCCATTAACGTTGTGTTGTACTTATCTTGTTCTACAAAGGTGGATTTCCCTTTATAGACTGAAGTCCCACGTTTCATGGTTAGATGTCGATCGTCTCGACCCACATTACTCGTTGCTCTCTCCACTCGTGGTTGAGCTGACGTTGGCTGATGCTGTGGTGCCGGCTGCAGGCTGTGAGAGTTCATCTCTGGCCTCGCTGTCGTTAGGTTCACCACTTCTGCCAACATCCACAGGTGTAATGTCATTAATACTAGTGTCATTGCTGCAAATCGTCTGTTCACACTTTTTCCCAATGTCTGGCTTCACAATGTCCTGTTCTACACGGTCTGGCTTCACAGTGTCTCTGGCGTGTACTTTAGTACAATGAGTCAAATGATACCACGTATCACTCCCCTTTACTTGGACGGCGGTTGCGGTCGCTCGTTTGACCTCAAAGGGTCCATCCCATCTCGAGCCGTTCCATTTTCGTCTGAACACCTTCAAGTACAGCAGGTCTCCTGGTTCGACTGGTCTCTTCACCACCGTCTCCGGACAGGAACTTCTGGCTTTTTCCTGCAGATAGATAGCTCTATGGATAGCAGTTAGTTGATCCATATATGCTTTCAACTCTGTTTGTAGCTGTTCAAGTGCCGGCCCTTTGAATGGAAGCCTCCATTCAGGCACTGGCATCATTCTGCCTGTTAGCATTTCATGCGGGGTTAAATGTGTGCTGCGATGCAACTGCATGCGATAGCTCATTAGTGCAAGCGGGAAAGCATCAATCCAGTTTAGTTTAGTAGAAGCACAGATTTTATTTAGCTTAGCTTTCAAAGTCCCATTGATTCTCTCAACAATACCCTGACTCTGCGGGTGATAGACTGCTCCAAAACGTTGTTTAATGCCTAGCTTTAACAAGACACCTTTCAGCACCTTTTGGATAAATGCTGAACCGTTGTCTGAGCTGATTTCAGATGGGATGCCAAACCTCGGAATCACCTCTCTTGTCAGAAACTTAATCACTGTATCAGCTCCCAATGTCTTTGATGGGACTGCTTCAACCCATCGGCTGAATCGATCGATCACAACCAGCATGTACCTTTTCCCTTGTACTGGCTTTATCATGTCAACATAATCTATCACAAGATGTTTAAAGGGTTCCTCAGGGACCGGATGTGTTCGTATGCCTTTACGAACATTGTTTTCTGCACATATTTCACATTGACTCAAGATTTCATCCACCATTGCTTGCATGTAAGGTGACCAATAACCTTGCCTTTTCAGCTTCTCCATCACTTTACCTCTACTACAGTGATCCAAACCATGAGCTTCTGAGATCAACATTGTCAGCAATGCTACTGGTGCAACTAAATGTCCACTTTGTGATCTCCACAAACCACTTTCACTCATCGTCGCACCTCTCTGCGCCCAGAGAGCGTGCTCACTTGCACCTGCCTCCTGCTGCATCAGTATGATGTCTTCTGGTGTCACCATAGGTTCCAAGGTGACCACTGGTGCCAAGATAGCCATCTGGCACTTAGACGCTAGTTTTGCTGCCTCATCTGCGGCGTTGTTGCCCATAATGATTAAATCATTACCTTTACAGTGGGCATTGCATTTAATTATCGCCAATTTTGATGGCATCATCATTGATGCGATCAGTTCTTTTAGCTGTTCTTGATGTAGTACTGGACTGCCGTCTGCTCTTTTGAAACCTCTTTGTTTCCAAACTGCAGCAAACAGATAGCACACCCCATGGGCATAAGCCGAGTCTGTGTATACAGTGTCCGAAATTAACTTCCTGATTCACCGGCCAAGTTGGCCGGTAGATGTAAAAATCAACCGGCCAGGCATATTTTTTACCGGCCAAAATATAAATCCTGACCAGACCTCAATTTTTATCAAAAATTAAGAGTGAGATTATGTTAATTTTCGGGGGGCGTGGTTGGGGGCGTGGCTGTCTGGACCCTGGAAGAGAAATCTTTGTTTCCTGACTTTAATAAGGGATTATAAAAGGCACAATAAGAATTATCACATTTACATCCAGGCAATAAAAACACTACAGATTATCATTATTCTATCCGTGTTGGTCTAATTTGTGAATGAGGCAGAGTTTCATCAAGCCTATACGATTCAACATTTTTTTCTCAGCTGCCACACTTAAAGCACGCAGGGGTTCGCGCTGCGTCTTTACGCTGATCCAGCTGCTGGATTTTAACCTCGTGCGCAGCGCGGGGGATAAACAGTGGGGAAAATGCATAAATAGAGACTGTAAAGGGCTCCTTTAGAGGGAAGAGAATGAATAATGGGTCTGAGCTGAAGCCCCTGGTTTTACAAGTTCCTTAAAAAGTCCGCACCTAAATTACATGTAACGTAATTTTGCGCACCTGAATTCAAGCGCAAGGCAGCAGCCCACCGAAGCACCACTGGCTCTGTGTCGTTAAATACAAAAGAGCATTAAACATAGCTACTGACTCTCCTGTTGATTTTAATTGGGACATTTTGGTACGAGTCGAAGGACATTAAACGTAGTGATTCACGTTTTGAAGGCTGGCCGCTGATAAAAGCACCTGGCTCTGAGGGAAGGGAGGAGAGAGGCGCAGTTACAGGCGCCTCTCTCCTCCCTTCCCTCGGAGCGCACGTAGTTAAATGCAGAATTAATAAAAACAAAACTTATAAACAGACTAATGGGGGTTTTAGACTGTATCTGGTTAGCAGAACTGTTTTCTGATCCAGCGTGCAGCCATGACTGGTTTTGAATGAAGATTTTATCTGGGAGCCGCTCTCCCCAGAAATAAGATGTGAAAGAAGCTGAACCAGCTCCGCAGAAGGCGGGTCTAGACTGAGCTCTGTGAACGGATCATCCGCAGCCCAGATGGGCTTTGTTATTTTGATTTTATTTTTAATTTATTTGGTACAAAGATTTACTCGCCATGTGGCAGCTAGCCCTCTGAAATTCACTCGCCAAACGGGAAATTTACTCGCATTTGGCGAGTGGCAAGTGTTAATTTCGGACCCTGTGTGTATATGTTTGCTACTTTTCCTTTTGCTAGTTTGCATGCTTCTGTTAGTGCTTTTAGTTCTGCTTTTTGAGCTGAGCATGGTTGTTCGCATTTTTCTGCTTTGACTGTTACAAATTTGTCTCCTGCTTGTTCTACCACGGCGTAACCTGCATGGTTTCCAAGATGATCTCTGAAACATGACCCGTCGACAAAGTAAGTAACTTCCGCGTTCATTATCGGAGTTGACTCTAAATCGGGTCTTAGTCTTGTGTATTTCATTGTTTCTGCAAGACACTCGTGTGGTTCTCCTTCACACCCCAGAGGTACCGTGTCAGCAGGGTTGTTTGTTGTGCACTTTTGCACAGTTACGTCTGGATATGTTAAAAGTGGCATGTACTGTAAACATCTTGCCTGAGTCATCACAAACTTTCCTTGATTTATCAGCTCTGTGATTTTGTGGTGGGTCCGTATTGTTATCGGGTAGCCCATTGTTATGGTTGACGCTTTTTCATAAGCGTAGTAGACTGCTGCTAGACCTTGATAACATGGTGGCCAGCCTTGGGCCACATTGTCTAGTTTGGTGCTGTAATAAGCAATGGCTTGCTTTCGTCGTCCTACGCAGGTTTCTTGCATTAGTACGGCTGATGCGCACATGTTTTTCCTGTTGGCTACATACAGGTAAAATACTTTATCATAGTCTGGCAATGCAAAAGTTGGTGCCATTTGCATTTCCTGTTTTAGTGTTTCAAAAGCTATTTTAGCTTCAGTCGTCCATGTTAGCGCTGCTTTCAATGACTGGTTTCCTGTTTCTTTTATTAGTTCTCTAAGTGGTGCTGTTTTTTCCGCATAGTTTTCAATCCAGTCTGCATTAAATCCTGTCATTCCCAAAAATGTCATCATTTCGCCGACTGTCTGTGGACTTGGAGCTTTGCTGACACCTTCCAGTTGAGAAGGCGAAATGCCAACTGTTCCTTGTGAGATTTGTTTTCCTAGGTAATCTACCTGCGGTTGACAATACTGTAGTTTTTGTTTGGAGACCTTGTGTCCTCCCTCTGCTAATCTTTGTAGAACTTTGATTGAGTCCTGATGACAGTCATTTAGTGTGTTTCCGCAGATTAATAAATCATCCACATGCTGTAGCACAGTACCAGTTAGATCGAGTCCTTCCAAATCATTTTTTAGCACTTGATTAAATATGTGCGGGCTAAGTTTAAACCCTTGAGGCAATCGGGTATAACTGAGTTTTTTACCTCTGTAGGTAAATGCGAATAAATGTTGTGACTCTTCTGATAGCGGAATGCTGAAAAACGCTGAACAGAGATCAATAACGGTGAAAAAACGAGCTCCAGTTGGTATTGAATTTAAGAGAGTGTTTGGATTTGGCACATCCGATTCTGCGTCTTCTATTATCTTGTTTATTTCTCTTAAGTCATGAACAAGACGGTATTTGTTTTTGTCTGTTTTCAGAACTGGAAAAATTGGAGTGTTGCATTGACTTTCTACTTCCACCAGCACACCTGCTTGCATCAATCCATCAATGGTTTTCTGGATGCCTTGTTCTGCTTCTGGTTTCAATGGGTATTGCTGGCGAAAAGGAAACCGTGCATCTGGTTTTATTTGAACTGAGACTGGCTCTGCAGATTTTACTAAGCCCACATCTGTGTCATGTTTAGACCATAAGTGCTCAGAGACATGTTTTAGCATGTCCTGCATTGCTGGTTGATCTTCAGAGGAACCTTCTTCCTCAGACTGATCTTTTAGATCAACAGGCACTGTCACAACTTGTGGTTTTGCTGTCAATGTTACTTCACATAGAATCTTGATCATTGTTCCATCACTTGATTGTGAAATTAATGGATTATCTGTTTCTTCCCATGTTGTTTCAGTTGCACGTTTCATCATTGGTCCCAGATCTTTTGCATGAAATCCTTTATTTACAAACAATGTAATGTGTGGTACTGATTCTGGAACATTGTACCACTCTGAAATGAAATCATTTTGTTTCACATTTAAAGCTGCACCTTGTTTACCGATAACAATGCATTGTGTTTCAAGATTAACAGTTCTGTTTTTTGTAGAACTGTCCCATTTCTCTTCAAACTCCATGCTCTTTGAAATGTCATAGAACATGGTGCAGTGGTAATCTAGAAAAGGTTTTCTGGCTTCTGGAATTTGCGCTTTAATGTACCGGCCCCAGTTAGTGACTACATCTTCGACTGGGCTTGAAATGTCTCCTAGCCAATAAACTTTAGCTTCATGTGTTTGCATGTACATTTGAAAATCCAGACCTGTTTTATCAACATACAAACCCTGAGGAGAACACCAGATTTTCAATTTCATCCTGCATAATGCATCTCTTCCCAACAGGTTAATTGGTGTTTGGTCAGAGACAAGGATTGGTATTTTTATTTCATCCTCATCAGTTGCCAGTCGTACAGGAGCTGTCATTTGTATTAGCTGTTTTATTCCCGAGAACCCTACTGTTGAAATGAATTTATCAGACATGGGGAGGTGCTTTGCATAATTTGGATTTACACACGTGTAAGCTGCTCCTGTATTGACCAGCATTGGTGTTTCTTTTTCTTCAATTAGAATTTTTAACATTGGTTCATTTTCAGCACCCTCGCTTACGATCGGGCACTGTTTCTCCCCTGTAAGGTTCTCTGGGCACCCCTAGTAACCAAAATTTGGTGGGTTTACAGGGCGTCTTGTCAGACCTGGACTGAACCGGCCACGCGATTGCCTTCGGTTGGTGCTGTTGCCTCTTGGGCAATACTCGGCTCGATGTCCAAGTTCATTGCATGTCCAACATGCTCCCATTATTCCAGGTGCGCCAGGCCTGCCTCTGTTAGTCCAGGCGGGACCTCTTTGTTGTCGTCCGCGAAGTTCGTATGGCTGTGAGTTAAATGCTTGAGGATAGACATTCACCACCGGTTGTTGCAGCTGGGTTGGTTGAGGAGCTGGAAAACCCCTTTGTGCCTGATTTGCCACATCAGGTACAGGTTCTGAAAATCCTTGGGGTGGTGGTGCCACAAGTTCAGTCGCTTTAATCATTGTGGCTTGAGTCTTGGCTTTGTTTTTTCCTGACAGTTCTCCAAGCTGCATTTGTGCCAGTTTTCTCTGAACGTTTTTATCTTGTTCTGCAATCTTTATCTCCTCTCTTCTGTATTTCTCAACTGCATGTATCACATGGTCACGGAACTCTCTATGGGGCATTGATGCCAGAGCCACCACATCTTCTAACCTGCTTCTCACTGAAGCCGGCATTGCTTCAACGATGGAGTTCCGGAACAGAGTTGTCAGCACAGGACTCTTATCAATTTCCTCCTCCGTTTCTTGCTTCCATCTTTTCATCTCCTTTGCGATGTAAGTTGCTGGGTTTTCTGTGGCATCAATGGGATTCGCTTTTAAGGCTTTCGGATCAATTTTCGTTGGAAATTCCTTTCGGAGTACTTCCCACATTGCTGTGCGAAATAAATTGAATCCGATTCCATCCGCTCTCTGTTGGAGCATCCACGCAAAACGTTCCTTCAAGACGTTTTCCATGTTATGTGTTCCTATGCACTGTGCAAGGACAGCCTTTAGATCCCCGATAGCCAACATTTTCCCCACATTTAACTCTTCAAACACATTTATCCACTTACTGGCACCCTCGTTAATATCTGGCAATTTTGCGACCACTCCGACCAAATCTTGACTGGCCCAAGGTAAGTAGTTTGCGACATTTCCTTTTACTAATATTGGTAATTGTTTATGATCTGTGCATTTCCCCGGTGCATGTATGTTTGGCTTGTATCTGAAATTAAAATCACTTCTCCTTCTAGTAGTGACTTGTGCTCCTACTCCAGGGTCTTTTACTGCCTCTGCTATAAGTGGACTTTCCGCTAAAAGCTCGTTGGGATTTCCTGTTTCTTAAGGAGGCTGCAGTGCCTCCGACTGGAAGAACGTGAGGAGAGTGGTGAGGACAGCAGAAGGGATCATCGGGGCTCCTCTTCCCTCCATTAAAGACATTTCATCGCAGCGCTGTGTGTCTCGAGCCCGTAACATCATCAGGGACCCCTCACACCCCCACCATAGACTATTCTCCCTGCTGCCCTCTGGAAAGAGGTTCCGCAGCATCCGCTGCAGGTCCACTAGGTTCTGCAAAAGCTTTTTCCCTGCTGCCATCAGACTGTTGAACCGCTGAACTGCTGAAGTATAAAAACGGACTATGTACCACACTCGACTCGCTGATTTGCACATTTGCACATTGTATCGTATCCTGCAAAATTGCTGCTGCACCTTACCCGGAAACGTACTGCAAAACTGTGTACAATGCAACTGTCTACTTTTAAATCACTGCTGCACCTTACTGCATATTTGTTTACATTTGTTTTACATTGTTTACATTTCAACTGCCTACTGTTCACTGCTGCACTTTATCCGGAAGTCAATTGAAACTTATCCTGTAAGTGACTGCGATTTATCACTGCACTTTATCCTGTACTGTAATTCACCGCAAGGTATCCTGTAGAGTTACTGCAATCTTTCTGAGCTGTGTGAAAACGAAATTTCGTTCTGTATGCACTCTGTGTATACAAAATGACAATAAAGAAAGTCTAAGTTTAAGTCTAAGTCTTTCAGATTTCTCCTTTAATATAAGAGTAAATGCAAGATCTAATGATTACAGTAAAGGAGGTTAAGTTAAGAGCACAATAATTGTGAACGGAAATATCTGGATGTGAAAGTGTTTGAAGAAGGTAAATGACAGAAGGATTGGGAGTCCTGATAAGAACACTAATTATACCTTGTTTCTGTTCTTCAACAGTAAACAAGGCCTGGTGTCTGCCAACCATCTTCACAGAGCATTTTACTGGGGATGAAATGCTTATTGCCTGAAAAAGGACAGAACACTCATTACCATCCAACTAAATCGTTTTTGTCCATGCTGAAGAACAAGAAAAGGACTTAAGAAGTTTGGGAGGAACATGCCAAGAGAACTGTGATTTTTTTTTAAATTTTTTCTCTCTCTTTTTCTTTTTGAAACGAAGGAGCAGTTGCCTGAGAACTCTGAGCT
This sequence comes from Fundulus diaphanus, assembly GCA_037039145.1. Taxonomy (NCBI): domain Eukaryota; kingdom Metazoa; phylum Chordata; class Actinopteri; order Cyprinodontiformes; family Fundulidae; genus Fundulus; species Fundulus diaphanus. The sequence continues at coordinate 1,579,194 of CM073121.1, read as the reverse complement.
GACCACTTATGCGCAAATAGATTCATGCCTGCCACGTGCTCAGACTGGGCTGACGTTTTTACTTGCGTTATTGATGTACAGACTCTTTTTATATCACGAAACTGATTTTTTCTCTTTTCCACTGACTTCCATGTTTGATTTTCTGTATTATGATGTTTATACGGTGATGTTGCATTATGTTGATCACTATGGTTTTATGATTAAGAATGGAAACTCTCTGTTAGACACACACGCACCTGGACCTACAGTTCTTGCAATCTTTTTGCTTTGTTATATAGAGAACCAGGATCTGATGGGTACCACAGATCCATAAATCACTCGGTAAGGCTAATTTTTAGATTCAATACAGGGTGTCTTCTCGCTCAGATTGGCCCAGAGTGGGATTCCCCTAGACTGGGCTCCATCAGTTTTTTACCATTTCTTACAGATGTTTCTTTCTGCTGAAGACTCAGCCTGCCCTGTGATGCCCCCTACTGGTACTCTTGGATTTGTAAGGTTTGAAAGTGATGGATGTTTGTCCATAGGAATGGGGAGTGGAGGACCAAGTAGGAGGTTTCTTGGGGTGGAGGTAGAGTAGACGAATTTGGCCTTGATTACTGAACGGTCTTAGCTTACCTAGTATACAGTAAACTTAAAATAATGTGCGCATAGGAACCTAAAACAGGCCTAGCTCAAATAGTTGAACCCTAAATTGTAGATAAAATGCTTGGACTGTGGTCTTGAGTAAAAAATGCTGAATTATGAAGTATTCATGTTAAGATGTTTCATTGAAGTTTGTCCGGCCCATTTCTTGGAACTGTTTTCGTTGTGATGTGCCTTTGGGGCACACCAACAGGGGGGGCTAACGGACAACTGGGCTGTTTTTACAAAGTGCCTTTCGGGCACACCAGCAGAGATTGTGTAACCCCAGAGACTGAGCCGCACTGCCATGGAGATCACGGATGGATGGACTCTGGAAGCCGGAAGCTGACGTGCTTGGATTGCTTGGACTGGACGGAATGACCGACTGTTCTGGGAGAGGGACAGCCTGAGAGCTGTCGTTCCACTGGTTGATCATCTTTGGTGATGTGCCATTAAGACACATCATCAGGGGGTCTGTTAGGATATCAACGAGGTCAAGTGGAACGAGCTGTTTATCCCAGAACTGCATGGCACACTTAGATAGCACTGACCCAAAAGATGGGCACATATCTATCAGATATCACCCCGGAGGTGATATCTGATAGATCTCTGCTGATGTCACAGTTTGGATGTGTACAGCCCTTGCATGGGTGTGTACCTAGATCCCTATATAATGTTTGTGTGATGAGCAATCGGGGCTTCCTGCCGATCAGGAGCCCATCAGCGCTGGTGTGACTGTAACTGTTTATCTGTCTTTACGTAGATAAAATATAACTAAAAGTATACTTGTCTGTTTTATTCGTTCGACATTCAATGTAATAAGTAAGTGGGGGTCGCCTGACTGGGTAAAACGAGCTGGGTCCACTGAGGGTGTTTCACCGTAGATGGAGTACGGTGATAACAATAACAATTTCATCCGGCTAATTGGGTTCTTCGAACACACCTGTTGTTTACGATTAGTATGGCTGGATTGAGTTATCTGAGACAACTGCGCGTTCATGCGTTTGTTTAAAAGGGGAAATGTATCAATAGTAGAAACATTGATCAGCAACGCTGCTATTGGCTGTTCAGCA